>VZRE01013061.1:252-21621 GCA_013396775.1 Cephalopterus ornatus
CAGGATGACAAAATATAAGTTTCCACTGTTCGTAAAAAATGAAGAGCTGGATGTTAGATCAGCCACTGATCTTACACAGGAAAGCTAGTCATGATGCCAAAGGCAACTTTTCACTTCGTAGCCTGAAACAGAGAAAAAAAGGATTATTTTTCAAATTTATATTAATCTGTATTAGTAAAAACATGCAGTCCAGCGACTGAGAGAACCTCTCATTCACCACTGCACAAGATTGGCACTGATTAGGAATATAACAAAACTGGAAGACAACAGCTTGTCCTAACTAGTTAAACTATGCACAAAGTTAAGAGTGATTGTGAGAACAACCTTAAGTGGTTTAATCCCTGAACCATACCAACTAAAGATGCCATTTCAGTTGTGCTTTCATCCTTTACTCTAGTTGTATTTATTTAGTAAGAAAACACTTGCACACATACACACTTCATTAGCAGTCATCTCTCCCCCTGACATCTAAACACATTCCAGGTATGTAGTGGAACAGTCTCACTTCGAAGCAATCTACTGATATTTCGCTTTTGAGCGGTAAATGCTCAAAACTGTTGCTTTTCCTAAAGCAACTCCTTCCGTGTTCATATCCTCAGTGCTTGAGCAGGCTCCGTTTCACATTCAAATAGCCCCAAGCAAATGTTCCCAATCTCAATTATACTCCTTCATTTTTCTAGGCACCCACCCTGCCCCCATATGCGTGTTTGTAAAAGGAATAATTTTCTATGTATGTACAAGCAGCAGCACGGGGAGTCTTCCTCTGTAGCAGGCTGGTAATATCCAGTTTTATGTAAGCACTGTCTGGAATTTGTTACATTTTTTCATTCTCTGCTTTGGGTTATACCAAGAGAATTGCACCGAGTTTCTCACTGAGTTGTAAAATATGGCGTTTGCAAGGTCCCTTTAGATAAGCTGGCCTTTACTACCCAGGGTAAATACAACACTTCTGGTATTTTTGGTTAGTTATCATGACTGTACTGTGGCTATGCTCTGCTTACCATTAAATCAGTATTCATAAGAGTGAAGCAAACAAGAAAAGCACTAGGGAGTAAAACAAATTTCACATCTCCCCATGCAATAGAGACGTACATCCTCTCTAAACAAAGCTGTAGGACTAGCACTAGTTAGACCCTGTGGTGCATTTATGTTCAAGAAGGAACACTGACATTTAAATACCAAATTTAACATTTAACAGCATAAATTTCCTAAGTGCTATTCTTCCACTGTTGGTCTGCAGTCTTCAGAAAGCTGAAGCAATGGTTTTGGGAAGGAATGGAAGAAGTGATGAGCTAGCATAATTTCTCTGCTGCATTTAGAAAGCCTGGAAAATAGCAGTAGTTCTGCTTTCAACTCTTTTTTTTTGGTGGTGGTGTTTTTTTTTTTTTTTAAATTATTATTATTATCATTATTTTTCTTTTACAGATGTTCGCTAATCTGTGATGCTTTCCATCAACCAGACAAACAGCTTTACACTTACATTTATGTTTAAGTGAACGCCTAATTGAACATTTTTGGAAAAAGGAGTGTTTTGCAAAAGAATCGAAATTAAACTAAAGGAAGTAAAAATATTTCCTATCTGACACACATCTCCCTTCCTCTGTCAGCAGAGATCATCCATAACCTATTCTGCATTTCTGCTTCACTGAGAAGGTTTATACTGCCATGATTTATCTACTGTTTGCTATGAACAAAGAGCCTGCAAAGGTTTGGTTATCGCAGCCCAGCTGATTCATGGCAACTCATTAGAGCCACATCACAACCATGTGCACCTGGTTCATAGTCAGTCCCAGTGGTTTAAAACCATTTGAGGGGCTTCTGTGGATATGCTAAAATTACCGTTTGCTTCATTTATTTTAGATGGAAACAGTATAAAATAGAATACAAGTAGTAGGCACTTCTTACCTCAAACACCAGCCAGCACTGTATGTTTCAAGGAAGTACATGAGAATCAGTGCAGAAGCCAGTTACAGGATAATGTCAGAATTTATGTCCCTAAACATGTGCATACTCTGATAAGGTAAGGCACACTGTTGAGATTTTTTAACTACAGCTAAATCCGTCTCACAGTCTGAATCTTGTGACATTAAACTCTTGAAACTTTTCTCAGATAGTCTGTGTACGTCCCAAAGTGCAATCTCCAGACTCCTTTTGTAAAGCACATAGAGCTTCCATAAACCACAATAATTTTTATGCCAGGCTGAGGCTTCCCATTGTGATATTCAGCCCATTTCTCTTCTGTTACTAGTTTCTATGTAACACATACTAGATGTGTACAGACTCCAAGTGCCTTTAAGTTTATAAAGAATCTTCTATCTAAGGCTCCTTAAATCCACTGATTTACTGGGTCTGGTATCACAGACAGTAGAATGAGGAAAAATTAAACACAACACCTCAAAATATAAATGCATGTAAAGGCTTTTTGTGAATAGATGTAATTTTGATACTGGGCAATGTTCATACTGGGTCAGCAAATGACTCACACAACAGTAGAAAAGAGCTGTGTTTTAGGTGTTCTGTTAATGCAGCTAGCCAAAAAACCCTACTTTCTCCACAGAACACTTCTCTGTAACATGGACATAACAAAGCCTCATTTTTGAGCAATGTCTAACTTTATTCTTCTATCATATAAATATACCCACTGTCTTTCAATTCTGAAGTAGATATGGTGGTTAACAAGACCAAACCACCACTTCCTGTACATAGCAAGTGATGGTCTAGATCACACAGAAAGGACAGAATATAAATGCACCCAGTTAAAAGAGTACCTGTTTTTTACAACTGTATCACTTGGTTTAAAAAAGGATATTGCCTCTCTCAGTAAACCTTGCTTGAGCTCAAGACAACAGTGTGATTTAATCATGTTTCTCTGAATTTCTATGAATTGTTGTAATGTTCTTTGATAAAATAGATTTTTTAAAACTCTCAAATTTCTACATTTGTTTCCTTACATATTTGACATGGCTTTCAACATTACAAGTTTCATTGTTTCATCATGCCTTTGTATTTATGAAAGTAAGAAAATGTGGTGGTTAAACCACAAAAATTGCTAATGGGAATAACAGGCACTCAGGCTACTTCTCATTCTTCTAATTGACACATACACACCCTTACTTTATACACACACGCACAAATGCATACCTAACCAAAGACATTTAAAACAGACTGTTCTTTTAAAGTAGTTTTTGCAAAACTGAGGCCACATAGTAAGGCAGGGAGGAATTCACATCATGTCTGTGCAACAGATATGTTTTCAAAACATCTATGCATATTATTTGCAAAAGTGGCAGGCTGAGAAACCACACACACAAGTATTAGCATGCCTCGTTGTCATCTAAGCCTTCTCCTTTCTACTGAAAATTTCTGCAAAATAGTGTCAGAACTGATGCTACAATAAATCTGGAATATCCTGGAGATGATCCTATCTGAGATTTCTGAGATCCAGAAGATTCCTGTTTCTGGTATTTTGCCAACAAGCTAACCCTGATAAGATGACCCTTTAAAATACACAACTAATTTCCCCATTATTTATTATTGAACAACAGCAGGTTGTACCCAAAACTGCAAAAGGAGGAAGAATGTCAGTGCAGCAACAAGAAAACTCTGACGCCGTACGAGCTTGTTCTGTACACAAAGGCAGCAAGACGACGGATGGCTATCTCCTACACAAATTTCAAGAACACAAGACATCATCAGAACTAGTGCTTCTCACTTCTGAAGCCAGACTCTACTACTAGATGTAGAACCAAAAACAGGACATGACCCAGGGCAAGTGCATGTGAGAAGCTAAACAAAAAAGTCAGCTCTAAGCAATTTAGAAAGTTGGTTAGTGGTTTCCCTTTTTTTCTGGGTCATTTTTTTTCTTCCAGGCAATAAGAAACAATTAATGTTCTCTTCTGTCTGTTTTCCCAGAAGATAATCACATGATTTAGTAAGTACCTGATTCTAAATAAACCTTTTTTCTCATTTTAACAATACGGATTTTTAGCAGCTGTTTCCCAGAGAATCAGTGTAACCAAACAAACCAAAATATACACTCCAAGCTGCTTGTTGTAAACACTACCAAGCTGCTTGTTGTGAACACTACCAAGCTGCTTGTTGTGAAGGACTTCTAGAGCATCATGGTTTCTGGTGTCAAATACCCACATCAGCTGCCAGTTTCAAGTTGACTTGCCCATAATCATTTTTTATTTCTCTCTTATAGGGAAACCTCAGCTAATTCCTTCAATGCTCTTTTTTTACAGCAGTTAACTCTACTTCAGACACATTATCAAGTTATATCCAAACAGGGTTGTTATGCCCATGACAATGCCTACAGCATACATATGTAGAAATTAAACACTACACAACTTAGTAGAGCGTCTGAGAAATACCCACGTGATAACCAGCAGTCTCAGTCAATTATATGAGTAACCACCTAGGGTTACCAACCCTTGTAATTAAAAGTCACAGACATCAAATGCCAGCTTTCCTCTACGCATCTTAGGATTAAAACACTTTGGAAAAAAAGGTCTGATTTATTAAATCAAGTCAGCTGAATAGCCTGGTGTGGAATAACATAAAGAGCTGTAGTAACAATGCTCTTTTTAATCTCCAACAGTTTTATCTGAAATCCGACATTACTTTCTTCCCCAGCCTCTGCTTGAAGTGATTATCTTAAAAGTATGACTAGTAAACCCAAATATACTCCTTTTTCTGACCTCAAAGAACAAATGCAACAGAATGTGACTACTTGTTTAACATTCCTAAAACAAAACTCATTATTTCACATACCTTCGTAACATAAATTCTCAGTATATGCCTTCTCTTCTATAAAGTATATATTACCTTTATTCTAATAATGAGTTCTACATAAACTGTTTGATTTTAGGACAAGAGGGCATGGTCTTAAGCTGTGTCAGGGGAGGTTTAGTTTGAATGTTAGGAAAAAATTTTTTACAGAGAGAGTAATCAGACGTTGGAATGCGCTGCCCAGGGAGGTGGTGGATTCACTGTGCCTGGAGGTTTTTAAGATGATATTGGATGTAGCACTTAGTGCCATGGTGTAGTAACTGTGGCGGGGTTGGATCAAGCATTGGACTTGATGATCTTGGAGGTCCTTTCCAACCCAGTTGATTCTATGATCTTTTTCTGTTCACTCTACTATTCTTGTAATGACTGTGATTCACCACTTCCTTTCTCTATTTGCATTCCCACAACTAGCATCTGCAGCACATGAGGGCTGCTCAGCAGCACATCAAGTTTACAGTTCTTATATGCCACAGATGCAGACATCCTACAAGCCTATTCCTACCACCTCACAACTCATTTTACGCAGAGTAGCTAAACCAGATAAAGAATAATTCCGATACCTCAAAATACAAGCCAAGGTTAGAAATTTTCATACCTGAGCTGCTTAGAATTGTTTTATGTTAAAAAGCCGTCGGATATATAGACAGCTAGAGAAATGTCAGATTATACATATTTTTATTAAGTTCTGGAGAGCAGTAAACGGAGTGAATACTATAGAAACATATTAACATCACAAAAGAAATTTCTATGTTAGTTGGTCATTATGAACACGATGGTTTTAGATGTGCCTCGTTACAAAGATGTCAGTTAGAGTAATCTGGATTTACACCAGTTTAGGAAAGTCATGTTCTGCCCTGAAATCAGTATCATAACTAGAAAAAATGAATATCTGATAATCTTTTTTCTCTTAAAGATACAACTCATCTGCACCCTGTTTCCTAGAATTTGGCAGAAATGGCTTCATGCAAGCTGCTATATAGTGCTTTCATGAACATGTCAGAAAATTTAAAAACAGCTAAATATATACATATATGTGTGCCCTAAACATCAAAACTTAATTAAAATGCAAAAATTATCATTAGGAATTAATTTTTCATAATACAGTGTTGATTGTGAACACTGGGAATAAACAGTCAAATTTGTGTTATTTTCTTCAGTCAGCAGGGTCTGAAACAGTCAAATACAAAGAACACAGTACCAACCACATAATATGAAATCATATCAATTATCGTCAATCTCTTAATCTACAATTTAGCTATATTTCTAGAGTATTTTAGAATTTTGTTTTATCTATATTTGTAGTCACTCATAGCTGCAGTGTTGCCAAACAGTATTGTAAAGCTGTGAAAACAGGCACATTCAAAACTGTTTCGATCAAACATGCCATCATTGAACTGGGTTGTTTCAGAGAATTGTTGTAGACAAACTAGGAAAAGGCTAAGGGAGTTTATTTCCATTAACTAACAAGAGTTTTTAAACCAGCAGAATGCTGAGATACTCGTAAATGGAATGTCATCCTGACCAGAATGCACTCTTTTTTAATACTTCATTTCTGATGCCAAACCTCTCGCAAGGAAGGTTTCTTAAATTCATGGGGGGTCAGAAGTTTAGTTTATTCAGCAAGAATAACACTATTAACAGCTACTGCTCTTTCATGTCAACACAGTTAACGCCCACACATTCCAACTCTGGTTAATGCAGGCCAGTCAAAGAAGATTGCAGTTGCTAAGGGCAGTCATCTCTACAGGGATATTTTAAAACAGAATTTATACTGTGCTTTAAAAACAATCTAAAAAGATCAATCTGCCTTATGAATCTGCTGTAGACATACGCAGAGAGAAAGATGGATGGATGAAAGCATATAAAAGCAAGTAAATTTGACTGTATTGATTTTTGAAAGGACAGTGTAGAGCACTTTGGTGAGGTCTTATATATCACTGCAAAGGACCAAATACCATTTTGCATATAGTCTGAAGAATGTCAGGATTTATCATGAAGCATTATACTGCTGTAGCCTGTCATTATATGATTTTGTAAATAATCTTGTTTTCACTATTGAGGAAGGTAGATCACTAATAATTAAATAATTCTCAAAAGAAACACAAGAAAAATCACAGAAAGACTTTCAGACAGGTATAAATAGAGACATACGCTATTATTAAACCAAAAATTGCAGAAATTTAGTGTACACATGCAATATTTTTAGCAGGAGAAAGCTGTTATTCTAATAATGAGCTTTTGAAAACCAAAATGGAAAAATCTGCGTATCACAGCAAAATCCTCTTCCTACTTTGTTCTAAATCACAGCAAATCAATGCTTAGTGTTTCCCAAAGCTCTCCAGCATTCCTACTTGGAAAAATGCCTTCAAAGGATATTAAAGAAATCCCTCTGGTTTAAATCGTACTTCTTCACCAGATGGAACACTTTTCTTCAAGCAAGAATGCTTTCATCTTAAATTGTTATATTTCAAATAACCAAAATGCAAACAATAACCACACCAAGCTGAATTTCCATGGGGTCTCTGGGGCTTCTATTTTTATGTAAGGGTGGCATTTGCTATCATAGTGTCTGAATTCCAAAATATTCAACTTTATAAGTTTTCATCTAAAATATTCATACATCCACTCCTATCACATATACACACGCTCATGATGTATAGTTAAATAGCACATTTATGCTATTCTGTTAGCAATTTCTTCATATGCTTTTCTTAATACAGCAAGAGGAAACAATTCTATTGTTAGCTTGGGTTACATGGTAGGTCATTTGGAAAACACAGTTGCTTTAAATAATAAAAAAACCTGCCATTTGTTTTTAAAAGAAAAACTCACTAGGTGAGCCATAAAGCTGTGACTGCCATTGTACATAATGGCATCCCAACAGACTAGCAAGCCTTTAGTTAGTACCAAGGCACATACAGCAGTTTCCTCCTTCTTAACATATCCCACAAACAAACCTAGTGGAAAAAACAATTTACCTTCTTCAGTTTCATGCCACACAATTCCTTCCAAGTTCACGCTGGTCCCAGGCTCACAGGGTCCAAGGCATTCGGGTTCTGTTACTACTCCAACCTCGCAAGTATTTACACCCACTGAACGAGTCCGTACCAAAAGCTGCTCGACTGGTGCTGCAATATTGGATGAAGATGGGGAAAAGTAGGAAGGCAGAATCTGAGGTGTGATACTGCTGGAAATCGGAGGTGGAGGTGCAGGCACTGTAAACAGGGGATCAACCTGAAAACAACAGATAAACTTACTATAATGGTGCTGTGAGAGTTAAAAAAAAAAAAAAAGTAGTAGAAAGCCCAGTTTGCTGAGACTGCATTTCTGTATGCAGGGATTTGGTCTATCACAAGTAATTTCAGTCTTATGAGTTCAATTTTTTTTGACATCAGACCAAATGCTGTACATGAAAAATTTAGTACAAAAATATCTATCATGCTAAACAAGACAACTTGCTAAGTTTCTAGTAGACTATTCCCTGTTGTCACAGACTGCTAGTACAAAATAATAATAAATTTTTAAAACAAAGATTAAGGTCACTTTTCTCTTGGTGCTGACAGAGACTGATTTGTGGATGGAAATTAATTTTGCAAATTGGAAACTTCATTTTCTATTTAAAGAAAAACATTTATAAAGACAGTACAGAGACATAAATGCCGTTCTTTTGTGTGCATCACAGGGAAATTAGCAGTTGGAACAGTTCTAATATCCATATGGCAGCAAATATAATCTCTTGTCTTCTAGTCATTTAAAATACATTAGGATCACCCACCTAACAGCTTACAGACAACATTTATATCTTTCTACTTGAAATAACAGATGAGGACTTTTATAAGAATCTACCCCAATCATCTGATTTTCAGAGTTTCCAAAATGCATATTTAGAAGAACACAACTTGCCAGACAACCAGTCTGTACACAGACAATGCACAGAGACAACATCTATATATGAACTAAAGAAGTTATCTTTCTCATATGACTTCCAATATACTTAGTAGCAGACTTTCTGCATAAAGATTTGGCCCAAGGGTTTTCAATGTTTTCCTGTGGTCCTTTGCCACATAAAAGATAGCTAGATGAAGATATAAGTGTGCCCATTCAAACAGCTAAACCACCTAAAACTCATGTTTATTTGGATCACAGACATCACACAAAGAAATCATCCTTCAATCTAATGATTTTTTAAATGGCTGCTTTTTAGCTGCATTCAAATAGATGATCACATCTTCAAGTCTGAAGTTTTTAATATTGGACATCACAAGAAGATTCGACAGAAAAGACATAATGATTCACTGTACGTCATCTACGTTTCAGTCTAATGTGTCTTAATGTAGATCAAAGTTAATTTTGCTTTCTTGTAAAGCAAAACGGGGAATACAAGGAGAAGGACGGCCTAAAGCGTATCATCCCTGTATTATACAATTTTCAAATCACAGATCAGCTCACTTCATCATAATGAGAAAATAAAATGGAAATCAAATTAGAAGAACTTTTTTAAAAGTGTAACAATTGCTACCATTGCCCTTTGTGACAATTCTTTGCTTTGAGCATTATTCATACATACAAACTGAGAGCCAAGGCTTTTAATTGTGCACACAATAAAGCCTTAAGCATGCTAAATACTTACCAAGAACATAGCAAAAATGTTTTGTATGATCTTTGGATGACCAGCCTGGATTTTGATCTCAACTACGCTAGAACTAGGGAAGAGAGAGGAGTGACCTAAAACTACAGTGTTCTCCAAACTAGTCTTCATTTAGAGGGGTTTCTTTTTACTGAGAACAAAATCTTCAGGTAAAACAAAGGAAAAAAAAGAAAAATTTTAAAAAACAAAAACAAACAAACAAAACAAAAAAAAAAAAAAGGAAAGACAACACCGAAACCAAAGCAAAATATGATTAGTAAGAGCATACCATCAAAACTCTACTGATTAAAGCAGAGTTCCTATACCATAAGAACAATGCATTCAAGCAACGGTATCTTTATTCTTCTCTTTATGCCAAAAGAGTTGCAGAGTTAAAGCACAAGCAGAATGCTTTGCAGAGCAGTCTTGAATGCACTTGGGCAAGTCAAATATGAACTGGCCCCCAGGAGCAGCTGTTACTTGCGATATCTAATGGTGCGCGTCACACAAAACCATAACTGTGGGGAGACGCTGATTCTATGCTACACAGATTCTGGCTGTCTGATGCCAAGTGGAAGCACATGGTTGGATGGCACAGAGCCCTGCTCCCTGGCACTGACTGTGTATGGTGCTCTGTCAACGAAACAGGGTCAATGTGTTCCCCAGGCAGAATTTAGAGGAGTTCTTAAAATACCTTACCTGAAACCAGAAGAGAACCAGGATCAGTAATTGACAGGTAAATGGAGCCTAGCACTTAAGAAAAGCTAAGCCATATCCATTTTTAAACCCAAGAACTGCTGATGAATGGCCTGTTTGATAGTTTACATGGTGTTTTGTTAAGTTGTGCAAAAGCTCCTACCACACATGCAACATTATTCTTCCATAAGACTTACTCATCACAAAGTGAGGGAAAAAAACCTAAAATGCTTGCTGTTGTCATTCTAAACTAGCCAATGTTTTAAACGCATGTAGACTAAATTGGCAGATGTGTTTTCCATTTTCCGAGTATTATAAACAGTGAGAGGGAGCTAAAGAAAGCATGGATCTGACAGTGTATCCTATTAAGTTCTTCGTTACAAATATTTGTACTCAGTTTTGGCTTATTTAGACCTACTAATAAATTTTCATGTTTTCCACTAGAAACATTCACCCAGGACAAGGCCAAATAGTGGCTCTTGAACTAAAAAGGGCTGTTTCTCTGTGAATTAAAACACTAAACCTTTGGTCAAGAATTAAGTGGACATTTACTGTCCCCGAGGTGCCTGTTCATGACACAAATATGACCTTAGTCACAGGAAAAAAAAATATGCTAAGATTAAATATTGCTCCAATTTTTATCATGTTTTAATATTACCCCATCTTGTTTAATAATCACAACATTAGCACAGCAAAGTGGTGGTTCTAGTGATCACTGTGCTGACACAATTGTTTTCATGAATTCTCCAAAGGGCACTGATGTAAGCCATTAGAGGCAAAGAGAAGAAGGAAGGCCCTCAACATACAGTGGAAAAAAGGCACATAAAACTAACATCTGGTGGTGGTAGTCTGTCAAACTGAGGAAAGTTAATGTCAAGAACAGATGCGCTGTAGTTTCTCACTGTTATTTTTTCATTATTATTCCCAGGTGTTGGTGCATACTGAGCAGTAGCCTTGCTGCTTATTACACAAGATATTCCAATATGAGATTGAAAATCTGAATCTGAGGAAGATTATTTACAGAGATGCTCTCCTTATACACACAATCAAAGGAGTACAAAAAGACAGAAATATTCAAGCAATATTTACTTCACCTAATTCCAAGAGCTTTTGAGAACTGATTGCTGACAAAAGCTACAAGGCTGCAGTGTTATTCATGGCAGTTTTCCACTGCCAAGTGTTTGACTGTATGAGAGAGCTATGATGCTTAGTAGCAGAAAGCTCACCGAAAGTGAAGACAGCCTGCCAAGCAATGTAGCCACTGCCCCATGGAGCATACCTTTACCTGAATATTCACACACACACACACAAAAAAAACAAACAAACAAACAAACAAAAAAAAAAACCCCACACTATCTTGGTGGCTGCATAACATTAGTCAGTTATGAGGAAGTCATGAGGAAGAGCACATGGAAGGGAAAGGAAAATAGGCAAGACTTTCTACTAAACAATGTTCTCCTTCAGCTGCTCAGGCACTCTACATGCTGGAATCAATTTCTAGTTATCCAAATTCACCTTCTTGATTTAATCAAGATATGTCTTTGAAGATGTATCTCAACCATAACAAAGTCCACCAAATGGGATCATACACTACTGCAGTGTCACCCACCAGGTGATTTTGTACATGCCAATAACCATTTAATCCATCTACCAATACAGGGCCTGGAGAACGGCAGAGGAGCAGGTTTAAGGCTAAGCATAAGCCCTTCCCAGAAAGTACTGCTTTTTAAATTGAGAAAAAAAAAATCTGCCTTAAGCATTCCCAGTGGGAACATCTGCATTACCAGAAAACATGTGAAAAGAAGATCAGAATCCTATTATAGGATCTACCCAAAAAACAAAGCCCGACCCTTTGCAAAATTAAATCCTTCCTTTAAAAAAGACACCAACATAAAGAATGAAAGGAGTAAGAAACTTCCAACCTTGAAAATATTGACAAGTTCTTTAGAATTACGAATTAATACTTCAAAGAATCACTATGTCTGAAAAGGAAAACAGGAAATAAAGGAATTCAGCCCTATGTAGTTTATCTCCTACAAATTGCTTTCTCTAGATTTTAAGGTGAAAAGAAGACTAGCTTGTTTTTACACAAAGTATGCTTGCCTCTACCTCAATTTGCTAAAGCAACAGTGACCTCAGAAGACCTCATTGTAATCTCATACACAGCATCATAAATCAGAAGTAATTCTAATAAAATCAATGAAACTACTTCAGGAAAAACAAATATGGGAGAATGTGACATGAAAAAAATGTCTGAATGCTCAGCAGCGTGTCTGCATTTCTAGACATCTCATTGATCTTTAAATCTCTTCTTGCTACAAGCCTTGCCCCACAAAGAGTTTGGACCTCTAAAAACTAAAGCTATTTTTTCATATTCTACCATTTAACAGAAATTAACCCTATGAAGAATCTCCATTTCATCTGAATTATTTCAATCTCAGTTCAGTATTTCTTGCATATAAATTCACATAAAACGCTACTTCAGAAGCATTTTGACACCATGCCTGAAAGATATTATATTTTGTTTTCTTCAAATGTTCTACATCAAATTGTTGGGGGGGAAAAAAAGGTCAAAGAAGGGCATGCATAGACAATAAGAGAAATACTACAACACATAGATGTAAAAAAGAATTTCTGTCACAGGACAGACATATCCATTACAAGCCTTACATTCAAAATACAGGCAGGTCAGAGGTACTAAGAATGTTACTTATTTTGGTCAACTTAGTTGAGAATCACAAGAGCGTAAATACAAAAGAAAGACAAAGAAAATTTACACTGCCTAAACTTCATACAAATTTCAGACTTAAAAAACTTATGTTCAATAATAATAATAATAAAAGGTTATGCTTTACAAATATTGTACTATGGACAAGAAACCTGATGCGTAATTGAGTTGAACTGATTAACATAAGTAGCATCTAATTGGAGTTTCCAAGTATGTTCTACTCTTAAAAATAACTTCTTCACTTAAATCAACTGAGTGGTAGGAGAGAGCAAAAAGACACACTAACAGAAACAGACAGGTTTTTTCCTAGTAAAGCAGCAAATCATCACGTCTGGAATGATTTCAATATTCTGAACGTTTGTTATTAAGCAAAAAAATATCCACTTAAAACTCTTACTTGCTAATAAACTTTTAGTATGTGGAACAAGGAAAAAAAATCCCACTTGTACTCAAGATATTCTATACCACCCGCATCAGCTCCATTAACCAATACGCACAGTTCTGCAAACTCCTAATCTTTCCAGAGTTACATATTCTTCTTTACGTCTTGACCTTCGGACCTCCTCAGACATTAAGTGACTGCAGCACCTCCACAGATATGACAATGTTAATATTTTATTTTTAGGACAGCATTAATACACAATGAAGACCATGATGAAAAGTCAGAGCTTTGAGTAGTGTCTAATACAGCACAATGGTGCTAAACAAAAGACAAGGAAATTTCCTTGTCCTCTCTTATATCTCCTATTCTAGCTCACATGCTTGAGATTTCCCAAAGCCATTCACCCATTTTACTGTGAGAAAGATTAGCATTTGACAGCTGCCAGTGATATCCTTCTGCCAAGGCTGCGCCTGTAAAAAACTGTATGTCAACTCTAATGTTTGGCAGAGTCCTGGGAGGATGCCCAGATCACCACCTGCACATTTCTAGTAAAGACATTTCTTCTCATTCAGCCCAAGAAAATCATGTTCATTGAGATAATTGTCTCTAGAACTCCTTTCTGCATTGAATCTTGATTTCTCCTGGTCAGCTCTTCAATCTGCACTTCCAAACTTTTCTGCAGTCAGTCAGCTTTTTTAAGCTTTAATATAAAATAAACAAGTATTAAAATTCTCTCAAGATACCTATCCTGTGTAGAGAGGTACAGTCTGGAAAGTCAAGAAAGGAATTTTTCTGGTACAGTCAAAAAAGGAATTTCTCTGAATTGTCTGGGATTAGACAGAATCTGCATAAGATGTTGTCCAGTATCTGTCAGTGTCATGCAACTGAATACAGCAAAAATCAAGGCATGTCCATTTGCTGATAAGAGTTGGGCCCGCTTTTTCACGTTATATGATCCTTTAGGAGCTTTTTATTCTAAAGAAAAAAAAAAACCTTCATTTTGAAGATGACAACCACGTCTTTTTTTTCCAAAGCTTTTGCTACACTCAACCTTTCAGGGTTCTGAGCCTGCAAATAAATAAGGTATTTCCTTATGGAAATTTCACAACATTATAAATAAATGTTATCCTGCATTTTCCAATGTTTATTGCTAACAAGTGTGAGACTTTGACCTAAGAAAGAAGGCATGGGTGCTCTATGACATATTGAGACACCATATGACCAAGGAAAAATTTCTCACTCTTAAATGTATATAGGAAGATAATGGTTAATTTGATTGCACTATTCAACAGTTTCATCACAAATTTTCATCAATATAACTTTGAGAGTTTTTCCAGGAATGCAAAATGTATAATAGAGTGGGAAACAAAACTCAGAAGAGAAATGGTTTCCTTGCACCTTTTTTTACTTTCTGCCTTTTAGCCATTTGCCAGTCACTCACTTTGTGAATGCAAAGTTGGGGCCATTATGACTCAGGCTGTTCTTCCACAATTCAATAAAGTTTTGTTGGGAAAAATTAACTAACTATTAATTTTTCTTCCAAAAGCTTGCCAAAAAACTTCTATCATCCTCAGAAACAGAACTGAACTTTATTGATGTTCTATGTATAACATTTGACTTGAGGGAGCTGTATTTATCGGTATGTATTAGGATCTACAGATCCTAAAATTTTTAATTTATCTAGTTCTTAGACTTTTTAAGCAAGA
Source organism: Cephalopterus ornatus (assembly GCA_013396775.1). NCBI lineage: Eukaryota > Metazoa > Chordata > Aves > Passeriformes > Cotingidae > Cephalopterus > Cephalopterus ornatus. The sequence continues at coordinate 15,183 of VZRE01013061.1, forward strand.
CAGGTGGGTCTTCGGCTAATATATTTCTGTATTTTGCCCTAGGTCTCTGGCTTGAGCTTTTTGATAGGGTACAGTTCAACTGAAAAAAAATCTGAAGAATTAGTGTTTAGCTCTCCCTGAAACTGCCTACTGCTGGATATCTACAGTTAAAAATAAAATCTTAATTCTCAAATGCAGTTTGAGGTATTTACATTGTCTTCAGGAAACACAATTCCCCTCTTGACTGGTGTACACCTTCACTGGTGTAGACCTAGAGTAGTTCCACTCAAGTTTAACTATAGGCAGCATATAGGACTGTAGTGGTTGTTTTACCACTTAGCATTTCAAATAAGCGCTCTAAAAAATATTCTGAAAATAATACACGTACAGTGAAGATCTTTAAAATTAAAAGAATCCTTATGAGGAGGAAACTCTTATTTCCTCCAAATTGCTAAGTTGGTGTTAGTTTTTTTCTTTTTCTAAACTGAACACAGTAATGATGAAAAGTGTTCAATAATTCTTAACAATGAGACTGAAGGATTAATCTTACAGTACGAAAGCAAATACAAGAACCGGAGTCAGCAGGGAAGACTTTTTGAAATTTGCTTACCCACTTGCCATTCAGTAGAGAGAAGAAACCCAGACCTAATGTTCTCTCAGTTCTTTTTCATGAGAGCATCTACTTTATCAACGCGAAATTATCTGATTACAGGTTACCTAACAGCCAGCCAAATCTTGCCCTTTCAGTGGCTTGGAATCACATCACCTTGAGATCTCTGTTTTCATGTTCCTATCTCAACATTTTTCACTAGTGATTTAGATTTAGTACCTTGAGATCCTCACTAGCATGCTCTCTAGGAACTCAAACACAGACAAAAGTTTATATTTGAAGCGTAAGGGTTTATCATTCCTGTCTTGCTGAGAAATAATGGAGGCAAGCAAAGGACCTGACTTTACCCAGACAATCCCACACACCATTGTTGAAAACGTCTTGCATTTCAGAATGTCCTTTCTTACACTCTCATAGATTATTTTTATAGTGTAACAGTGTGATCAACACCTGCTGCAAAAGAAGCTCCTTTTCTCTTCAAATGAAGCAAAAGAAATCAGCAGCTCAAGTATTCCACTTTTCATGTGTTATTCTCCAGTTACTTGCATCTTCTAGGCTATGCTCTGCCCTAACTGTGCATATCCTTTCTATTCTATCCACTGCATAATGAGCTCATAACAAAGAACAAAAAAAACCACCTCTTTTTTATGCTTGGTAGAAATTCAAATGTCTTGCTCAAAAAAATAAACCTAATTTAAGCTGTCATGAAATCATGAAATGACTCTGGCAGTTGTATCAAACTATACAGACATGTACAGATCCTTTGAAGAAATGAAACTGCAGTTTATCAAGTGTGATTTATAAGCAACACTGATTTAGCTGGGAGATAACACTGCTGTCTAATCATTAGTAGTCAGACAACAGCCATGTGAACACATCAATTATGGGCCACTGCCAAAAGCCCTTGAGATCCCAGAGATTAACAGCCAATCCTCTGTTTTACAAGCTCACATCAAAAAGAATATTAATAAGAGGAGGGGCAATGTGAAAGCTTGTCAGAGTAATTCATGCACTAAAACAAGGCATTTTTCCCTTTGCTCTGCCTTGAACTGGTCCATGAAAAAAGCTGGCATCAGCTACAAAGCATGAAGCTGCCAATTTCTCAGAAAATGTTTTTCATTAACATATGGGAAGTTGTGAAAGGCTGGAAAAGCTCTATTTGGTGGATAAAGGCGACAACTTCTATCTGTTCCTTTCCTGAATGTATCAATCCTGCAACTATTACTCAGATATTTGGAAATGAACATGCATGCGCAGAAGTGCTTGATGACTTCTCTCTCCTTCAAAACCAGAGCTATTTACTATTTACAAATTAGACAGCCTTCAAGGCATCCATTTACTCTGTTTTGCTAATGACTTTGAAAAATCGAAGTATAAATACTACCAACTCATCTTCAGATTCATTTTGGTCTTCAAATGTGTGGAAAAAAAATTCCATAATTATGCGTTTCTTACTGACTTCTATGCAGGGTGGTTGACTAGAGGTTTACTCTTCTTACGTATAAATGAATGGAAATGAGACAAGAATATAACTCCAAAGGGAACAGTTATTCCTCTGCACAAAAGTAAACATGCCTATAAAGATGGACCTCAAACAACTTGTTGCTGGCACTTTAAATGCAGCAATTTTAACTGGAGAGTTTAGTCCTATCACTGCCCGGTGAAGGTCCACTCTCTCTGGTCTCTACTCAAGAGCGTAAAAATAGAGGTCTTAGAGTATGGCTGCAAACAGCCCACGTTCAATTCTAGCAATACTGTGTACTTAAGGGAAGACAGAATTTTAGTTTTGGGGATTTTCCAGAGCTACATTTATACAAACTGCCTCAGTTACTGCCAGTAATCAACCTCTAAGCAAAGAGGAAGCAAGATGCAGGAACCTTTTCAACTGTCTTTGCTGTTCCAGAGCCAGTAGCTTTAGGCACAGCTCCACAATATATATTCTGTTTTCAGATGAACCAGTTTTAAAAGTTCCCATTTCGTCTTCCAGACACTCATTTCCTTCACTTGTTCTTATATGGAATATTACACATACACATCCTACTGCAGGATGGCACACTGTTCATCAAATTGACACAGCTAAGAGAGTCTTAACTACGCAAGGAAGCACATACAGGCAGGAAATGTTTCAAGCACCAGATTCACATTGTGGAACTCCCCCTTTAGTAAACAGCTGGAGCAAAGAGAGATCAGTCCCAGACTGTTTGCTCAGGCAACCATGGCAGTGTTAGCTTCCACAGCTTTACTGCTTCAGGGACACTTGTAATGACAATTTTAACTAAGGGTACAGTCTTGTATCAGTCCTTGTGTTACTGCATCTATGGACAGGATAAAATCCCACAACTTGTCTCACACTTTTGGTGGTATTCATTTTGACATGCCAGTTAGTTAGAAAAGGTCCATGGGAAAGTGTGAGAGATAGCTCAGCCTGAAATCGGTTTCTGCAAAGGCTGAATCACAGGCTATGTGTATGCTTTGCACAGAAGACTCACACAATCATTCTGACAGCACAGCCATGGAGATGGCAACTGCTAGAGAAATGCAACATCTTAAACTCACTTGATTAAGAGCAACTGATGTTTAATAGCTTAATGCTTTGTATGAGAGTCCATTGCTAACTTAGGCTTGCACTTATTTTTCCATAGCAAAAGCAATGCCTGGAACACACCAGGTTCTTAATGATCTATCACCTGCAGCTTAACAGCTGACAGAATTTTAGAAATGTATTTTTTCTTACTCTAGACATGTTTAGGAGTATATCTACTGTTCTAAAAGACTCTCTATGATATATTCTCAAAAAAGAACACCATGTTATGAGCCTCACTCAAAAACATCTCAAGTTTTTAATTTCAGTGAGTTCCTTCTTTCTGTCATTCTCTGTGAGCTAATGATTTTGCAATTGAATTGCTTAAAAGCTAACCTGGGAAAACATTTATCAGGCAGATCTCTTCCAAAGCAATAACTTCCTAAGCTTGTCATGAAACAAAGTGATTGAACCATTGCACAGCTGATAATGTAGGAAAAAATCCAAAATATTCTGGGGCCATGGTTTTGTTAAGATGGCTGAGACAGGAAATTTGTCTCAAGACAAATTTTTTCTTCAGTATGCCACCATTTTCGTATAGATTCCAAGAATTCTCTAACATTGTTTTCAAATTTGAGTGAACTATTACAAACTAATACCAAATGTTGGACTTAATGCATCGAGTGATTTAAGTTTGACAGGAGTAACCTCTCAGTATCTTGCAAATAAAAAAAGAGACTGTTTATCTATTTTTAGACTACTCAAAACAGGATCAATTTTTTAAGTTTCTGACTTAGAGACAATATTTTCAGAAAGCACTGAACAACCTATGCACAAAACCTCAGGAATTTTCAGATGTCTCATACTGGGCAACTAGATCTCTCATAAATCATCATTGAAAAATTTAAGAACATAAACAACATAGTCCCTGGATCAATGGGATCCTACCAGAAAAGCAGAGAATTTAGGTGACTGCAATGACTCTGAGATTGGCTCTTAATATGCCTCCTAAGTCACTACCATTAAATGCAGGATAAAACAAGTGAAAACAAACCCTTTTATAAAGTGGAGGGCAGCACTTAAGTTATTTTTTGTGGCAATCCTGTAAAAGTGCTCTGCAGGCACTACATGGTACCACTCTCAAGGAAGTGTCAAAACAGTATAGATAGGAAATGTGGAATGCATTAGAATAGAATATTCAGATGACAGCCCTAATACAGAGCTCCTGATGATGCACAGCAGCACAATCTTTATTCCAAGCAACAATGATTACTTTTTAAATTTACTATTAGAAAAGTTTTCAGCACGAAGTGTGTCCAGCCCTAAACACTTTTGCTTTAAGATAGTGTTAATGAGTTGGCTAATCACACGATTTTATAGTTCTATAATATACTGTGCTGTAAAAATTAAACCAGTGTTTATTACACCTCTGCTACTTTTCCTTTCCTTCTTACTGGACTGACTCTCGGATGGATTAAAGCAAATACTGTACTACAATAAAACCTAAAAAGTGCACTAGGTTGACAACAGTTCTCAATATGTACATAAACAGTATTTTAGTTCAAGCTCTACCTGCAAAGGAATTCAAAACACTACTTTCAGATGCTGAAATTAATAGCATGCTTATTTTTCAATTTGAGGAAGCTACTCCATCCAAAAATGTAGCAAATTGTATCAACAGTAAATTACATTAAAGGAATATTAACAAATTAAAAATTAAGTGACCTTGCTTGTATTAGCACTGATATTTTTGGCAATCTAAAATCAAAAAGTTACATTTTCTTGCCATTATTTGCTTCTGGAATTTCACTCCTCTTGGACATTAAAACCAACCTAGTCAGTTTTCCTTTCCATATCTCAAATACAAAAAGTGAAATACGACTCAGTTTGTATTTTTGCAAAATTACATGTTTTCACAAGGTCTCTGATATCAGCAATGTGTATGTGACAGACCTTGATATGTACTGTTAAAACTGTACTGAGAACAAAGCTTTCTTTATTACTCAGAAATCAATATGACTAAGGGCCAACCAGAAGAGACTGGATCAAAGATATCTGATGATGCATTGCTTGTGGGAGGACAGAGAAAGAAGGCACACGCACACAGGCATTGGAAAAAGCATACACGTATATCCAAGATACAGAGACAGAATTAGTAGATCTTTGAATGTAAGCAAAGAACTTCATATCCATTTTTATGTTTTAACCTAGCTTTTCTGTAGAGAAAAAAGGGCAAAAAGAATCAGATAAACAAAAGCTTCTTTGATCTCAATAGGCATGATATAGAAAACTCTTCACTCTTACCTAGAAAAGAAATATGTATTTAAGATACCCTACACTGGATTAGCTTAAGTATCTTCTGAAGACTGACCACTTGCTTTCAATATTGTTTACAATTAGAAGGGAATCATTTTGTGTTTTATTAAAATATAAATTTTGTGTTGTTGGACTTAAATTGTATTTGTTTACTGTTCCATAGAAAGAACACACTATCTGTAGTTTTGCCCACAAAGAAGAGAATATCATTTCACATTCCCAGATGATGTTAAAGAGTCTGATTATAATACAGGAATGGATACAGTCAATTCTTATGGCATGGCACGGCTAATTTTCATGCCATAATGTCATCATTGCTTTGTAGTTCTAAAAGCCAGGAATTCTGAGATCACAGACTCATTTGGTTTGGTCTGTATTTAGTCTCTAGAAGCCACTTTCAAATGAAGTATTCGGTATGGAAATCCACTGTCCATTTTCGATAACTCTATCATTTTGCCATCTCAATTTCACTGATTATAAAATGAGGAAGCTTTTTTTTCCCTCTCCATCCTTCAGTGTATCGTGAAGCTTATGGCCAGATTGTGTACTTTATTTAATTAGAACTTAAACCCCAGAACTGATGCCAGATTTTCAATACAGCTCACAAATCAAAACAAGGGGCCAGGTGTCCAAAAGGACAAAGCACACTGGACGCACGAGTTTCCCCTCAGACTCTCATAATGGCAAAAGTAGGTGATAGCCTGTTCAAAAAAATCTTACCATAGTTGTAGGCATTAATCAGATTAAAAACCTGCCCTTCATAAATGAACTTGTAATGCCTCCAAGTGCTTTTTGATCCTTGGAAGAGCGAAATAACCATGCACTGAAATATTTAGATCCAGTTCCACTTTTCATTCCCAATAAAGGAATACTGTATTTAGTCTTCCCACTGTTTGGGGGCTTTTAGGAGGAAGGAAAAGACTGGGTTTTGACTCACTCTTTTTCCTTAGTATCACACTGAAAGATTTCTGTTTTGGTTGGTGTTTTGTTGTTTGGGGTTTTGGGTTTTTGTT
>VZRE01013074.1:0-19255 GCA_013396775.1 Cephalopterus ornatus
GGCCCATGGGAAGCAGTGAATGGATTCCTGTTTTGCTTTGCTTATGTGAGCAGCTTTTACTTTCCGTAATTGTCTTTATCTCAACTCAGGATTTTTTTTCTGGCTTTTACCCTTCTGACTCTCAAACTGATCCTACAGTGATCAAGTGGCTGTGTGGTACTTGGTTGCTGACTGAGGTCAACCATCGCACTTGGGAATTCTCGCTGCATTCTCTCAGCTGTTCCAAATGTTGCTGTTAAGTTACCTTTTACATTATTCTTTCCTAAAATTTTCCACTGAGAATAGTGTAGCCAAATCTCCTGCTACAAGACATGTTCTGTTCCTAAAGTAAATGGGATAATCTGCTAGCCTGAATTGCATAGCAGACAGAAGACTGGAGGTGGGCAATTTTCTATTTCATTTTGATTTTGCAGTTTCTGGATATGGCTGAGGCTCTAATCTCTCTTCAAGCATCTTACACGGGTCAGTGGGACTGAGACCCCACAAACTTCCCTTAACTGCTTCAAAACTGAAAACAATGACTAGCTTACAAGTTAGGGAAACTGGACATGGAAAGTTTCTCTTACTGTCTACCTAAAATACAAAGCCTTGAAGAAAAAGCCTTTAATGTGAAATAAGAGGACAATTTGTTTTTTGGAGTAGGTGCTGGAGTAGGTGCAGGAGCAGATTTCTGTGAGCACATATCCCCTTGTGACTCCAGGAACAGAGAGTCACAGGAGTTCCAGGCAAACAAGTGTCACATTGCCTGTTCAATGATACCATCAGCCTAAGTAGCTAGGTCAAAGGTTTGTGTTTGACAGCAGTGAGTGCACCTTTTTATTCCTGAAGGTAGTGGTTATTACTTGAACATAGAGCTGTGGCTTTTTGTCAAGAAAACTAGAGTGGCCAGCTGGTGAAATGGTGCAAGTGCACACCATTGTCTGCTTTCATATTGTATGTGTAAAGGAGATGACCCCTTAAATTACTTCAAAGATGGCAAGAAACATTAAGAGCATTCCTATAATGGCCTATTCTTACTGATATGGTGAAACAAAGCTCATTTGAGATGTATGTTTTCCTTTACCTGGGTAAATTGTGAAGTTTCAGGAGACTGATAATCTTCACAGCCAGTCGTCTGTGAAAACTTTGTACCAGCATCTCAAGCCAAAATAACAGGAGGACTATCATATTCAAATGAACCAGAAGAGAAGAAATATTTCTGGGTCTAACTGGATAATCTTACAATTGCATATTTGAGTTGAAGGCTGAGGACCCCAGTTCTGTCTAGAAGAATCGCAGCAGCAACACAATGTTGATCTCATTGCACCGAAAAAAGAATTATATTTGACCACATACCACAGGTCCTGTACAGAACTGTTGAAAAGACTATTCGTGCCCATTTAGGATGTGTACAGGATCACTGCTGATTCCCAAGACCATCTTGTTCTTATTATACCACGTCTAGCTAAATTCAGTGGTTTCCAGTCTGAAAGGTAGAATTAGCCAGACTAGCTATCATCATGACTATTTGTGTGCATATGATTGTCATATGATTCAGAAATTTGCACAGCTATACTCTGTAGGTCTCCCTGTTTTCCATACTGCTGCAAACTTCTAACAAGCCTTTGTTTTATGTTACTTAAACGTCATTAAATACATGAAAACTCTTCTTAAGGCCTGGAAGCACTCCTCAGTTCTCCTGCAATGACTCAGCCTTTCACCTTCACTCTTATTGTTTTGAAGCAGAAAATTAACTTGGGAGAAGCACAAAGAAAGTGATCCTTCCTCACCAAGACTCAGGATATTTGTGGAAAAAAATATGAAGAACAAAGTATTAACTCATGGACAAAAGCAGAAGCGTCTACAGCAGAGGCACGTCAGGCCTTCAGCGACTGCACAAAACCCAGATCCCATCTGAATGTAAAAATGAATGCTTTTACAATTCAAGTCAGTGCCCAACTTTCTCTTTAAAGGTACAGCTTTTATAACTGTCATTGATGTACAAGAAAAAGCATCAACACCCTGTCTCCTAGGTCATCAATTAGTATTTCTACAGAATACTCTATTGTGCTCATTAACAAGGATGAGTTGTTTCAATAAATGCAGTAAGTCTCAAATTAAGTGCTGTAAATCTCCAGATCTGCAGTCATCACCAACCATCACCAACCACTTGAGGCAGCCGACTGTTGCCTGGATTTTCCATTTTAACATGGCATGCATTAAATATAGGGCAAAACACTCATTCTGCCCTGCCTTTACGTAAGTGACACTGCGGGCGAGTTCATCCTAGGAAATAACACTGGCAGCAAAGCATGGTCAAGAAACGCCACCTGCTGTCTCCTGGATCACTCTTCCAAAAAGCTGCTGGAGTGCAAGGGCATGAAAACAAATCAAGTTGTGTTTTATCGGAGGAAGAACACTTGAATATGATAAGGAGCAATCCTTTTCCACACAGGAGGTCCCAAAAGAGGCCTCAGATCCTCATCTGAGCTACTTACGACATAACATTTTAAGCGGCACTTCCTACAGAATCTCTTGTAGTGAAACCTAGAGAAAAAAATGTAGCAATTCACTTTGAAATGTAAATGTCTCATTTTTTTCCCATGTTGTTAAAAAAAAAAATAAATCTGTTATTGAATTTAAGAATGTTGAATTCTCTTTTATTTCAAGGTTCATAATTGATAAAAACTTATTATAAGCTGCAATAACATAGTGCGGATCCTATTGTCTGAGGCTGTCTCCAAAAAACCTGTCTAGTAACTCAGCCCTTGGCACTACAGCCACTCTGACCCAGCAAAACCCCTAAGTGTTCGCTTATCTTTAGACAAGTTTGGTTTCCTGATCTTGGGTGCTTGGAAATCAGGAGTCAGCAACGACCTAGTAACACTCAACTAAGCACAAGGATGAAGACTTTTCAGCACAAAAGCCAGTGTGCTTAGGACCTTGATGCACCAAAATAGAAATTCATAAATAATCACTCAAATACAAGATTTCCCAATTAACAAGTCTCTGCAACTTGTATGACACAAATTTGACTTCGTTAGAAATCAGCTGCATAAATATTAGAAGTTGCTTATTTTTCCCAGCTTTTTTTTTCCTGAGGGATAATGTTACCAGTCTTCTACAACATTTCTGGAGCAACATTCAATATTCTAATTTTAATTGTCTGAATTTTGTGTGTGTTTCTTTGAACCTATTCTTTAACCTTTGTTGAGTCCCTGCTTTCTTCTTCTACTGAAGTATTGTTAATTATTTAAGGGCACCTCCTTTCTTTAAACAGAGGCATGTTATTTCTTAAAAAAGAATCAATTTAATATTGTTACTTGGAGTAAATAGACCTCAAGAAATCAAGAAGCCAAAAGAAAAATCAGGTATATTGGCAATTTTAATATAAGCTATCATTACTTCAGTTGCAGTAGGATACAGCCTCAGGTAGGAAGCTAACCAATTCAGCTTTGAATGAACAAGCAAATATGCAGAGGATGCACCAACTTCTTGTAATTAATACAGAACTGACCTTACATATTTGCTGTGTAAGGTTAAATGGGTGTGGCATTTATAAACTTTAGCATCAAACAGTTGTCCTTATAGTACTGGACAACATCAGACAGTTGTCCTGATAATACCAACAGAGTAAACTGAGGAGTAGTTAACTCTCCACATTTTTTGCCACTAATCCTTGCCACAATGCAAGCAGCCTGTACAAATCCCATATAAAATTTATTTGTGGAGAAAAGACTGGGAGCTTCTCTAAAGTTCATATAGTATAGGAAACGTTGAAAGAATTTCCAACTGAGGGAAAAGCATTAAAACCTTCTACTCCTGAACTATATGCGGAATGATGTGTTACACAATACTACAGAAAAAGTAATAGCTGTGTTCTTAGACTAATGTATGTTGCATTTTAGTTCATGCCACCACTCATAAAAAGTGTGCATGTGATTCACAAAAATGTGACACACACTTCAAACTGTTCTTCACGTACACTTGCACAAAATTCCATCTACTGTGTTTTTGTGCATTTTAGTATTAACAGGACACATTGTGACAGTGATTGCGACAGAGTTAGAGCCTGAGACAGAAACCTCTGATGTGCTGCAACCACATTTGCTCTGAAGCTGTGTTGGAACCCATCTGCATGGATGGGTTCTTGTTCCTTCACTGGGGCTCACTGGCTTCAACAAAGTTTGATATAGCAAGCACAGATACATTCACAGAAATAATACTCTGAGTTCTGACATTGTTCGACTGGGGCAGAGACAAAATAAATAGAACAGAATCCAGAGGAGAGATAATGCAGCCCAGCTTGGAGAGCACAAGTACCAACCTGGGCTCCAATTAGTCTAGTGCTTATAGGACTGCCAAGTTCTGTATCAACAGGTTCGTCACTTCATAGGCAGAAGTAAACTGAAAGCACCCAAATGCCAGCCAAGGTATAGCTGTTTCCAACTCCTTCTATTCTGGATGGGGAGTGAGTACAGATTTTTGGGTGTACAGGACTCACAGCCACAAACAGCTTTTTATTGCTAAAATCAAGCACATTTGATCTGGAGTCATTAAAGCCATTATAGTCATTAAAGTCATTATACTCTAAAAATGTGATCGTACTTGCCCTAAGAAACTTTGCAAACTTGCACCAGGAACTGCTTACCCTGGGAAGCTTAATACCAGAAAATTAGAAGAGATCACTTGCTCATTGTGGAAATCGGGAGAAGACATTTTATTTGAACCTGGCTTCTAAGACATACTATCAGCAGTTCAGTTTGCCACCAAATACTGAACTATTCCAACAACACACTCGACTGAAGCGGATTAGCAGCCTGATAGCCCAATTGCTTCTGACTTAAAAGCTTTGCAGTAGTCTTCTTTGAACTAGGAATCTGGAAAAGCATGTCTTCCAGCGTGCACATGGTAATCTGTCCAGAAGCTTGTAGTTTCGCATAAATATTTCCTAATTTGACAGAAAAGTTAGGGTTTTCTTCCATCTTTTCCCTGACTGTAGCCAGCTGAGGAAGAGAAAATTACATCTTGTTACAGTTCAGCAAGTGAAGTTCTCATTCTACCATCAAGCAATTGTAAAAAAACAAAGACACAGCATACGTTAGGTGGCTAAGGGAATGATTTTATGGAACACATATTATGCATCACCACACAATGGTGGAGATGCACTGGATACGTATTAAGAGAGGGTTTATTACATTTAAAACTTCCTCAGAGTTGTACAGTCCTATTTTCAGTCCTAGTACAGACTAATGCAATTATTTTCTACTTAAGTGCAGGAAACGTAATTGCTTCCTGGAATCTACTTTTCAGATCAGCACAATTCTAATTATTATTATACATCTCAGTAAATGACCAGTACAGAACAAATCAGTAAGTCAGACTATAGAGTGTGACAGACTACAGACTCAGTCTACAGAACTGAGAAGTTCTGTATGCCATAGACAGAGTATGAGCTCAAGTGTTAAGTAAATCTCTTAAAAAAACGTTATTTATCAATAAGTTTTTGTGTAAGGGAAGGGTTAGGACTAATGCTCAGTCTTCCTGTGCTTGTTACAAATTTCCCAAACAAAATCAAAATACAACACTGACACATGCAACATTTATTGCAAAGATTTTACAAAACGAAATGCTGCTTAAAGGATTTATTTTTGACATAGCAGTTAATATAAATAGGCTATGCTTTGAAAGGTATACCCCCCTTCTATGTGGCATTTATTATTTTACATATCAGTTACTAATTCTGTTTAATAGGCAGCAGTGAAAGGCTAAGTATTTAATTATTCTTGTCTTGTTTCTATAGGCACATTCAAAAGGAATTCACTGATAAATTTCAGGAAAAGCAGCAGTGATGCTGATAAACTGATAGAGGCTACAAATGTGCTCTGAGGAAGCCTTCTTGCTGATCAAGACTGTAAAAGCAGTTTTCACAGTAAAATGCAGTTAGATAACAAAAGCTACTATTTCTCATATCATACTTCCCTGTGCAGCATCACAAGTCTTTGCAAAAATTACCAACCTACCAATATCACTGTGATCAGAAACTTTATTCTCATTTTCATATCAAATGAAAATAGCATAGAAGGCAAGGACTTAAATTATTTAATGCCACTAGATAAGGCTTCATCTACATTCAGATGAAGTATGAGCTTCCAGGAGCAAGATCACTCAAAGTGAACAGCTAAGTGTTTTGTCCAACAGTACAGGAAGCCAGACAGCTATTTTGGCATCAGAATCCAAACAACTTTAGTAGGGTGAACTTAGGCACCAGAGGTTCTGTAGGTGAACCACCATTATCACGTTTCAGCAAGTAACATGACCATCCTGTCAATTACTGTGTACTTACCACCTGCTCAGAAAACTCAAGTTTTTTCACAAAGGGAGGAGTATCTACTTCCACTGCTGCCTCTAAAGTCTTTATTACTTCTTCTAGCAAACCAGATCTGAGCTGGACAAGAATCTTAAAAATAAAATAAAAATACACCACAAAACCAGTACTTATCATCAGAATGCACATTTTTTTAAGAATGTTTGAGAAAGACATGAAGCAAAGCAGGACAAAATACATTTCCAGATGCTGCACTGATAAAAATCCATTCATCACAAAGAAAGCAGATGGAATGATCAATTTCCTCATTGGTTTGGTTTTTTCACAGCTGGGACCTGGAAAGGAAGGGTGTGCCTGAAGGCAGAACTCTGATGAAGCTGCATTAGCTGTTCTTGAATAAAGTGGTCTTTGCCATAGCTTAGAGAGGTCACTTACATGGCACATGCAGTAGACTTTCTCTGAGGTTACAGACTGTGCCAGTAAAGAAAAAAACTGTTGTACCTACACACCTGGCTAAGGTCTGTAGGGCTGAATGAGGCCTGAAGTGGGCAGAGCACAGCTAAAGAAGGCATTTACTTGGAGCTGGGGTTTTTTCAATCTTCTGTAGCAAGAAAGCAAAAACAGTGTCATAACTAGAAATTGTTCATGGTTCTATACTCACAGATGTAGGACTTGTCTCACCTATGGTAGAAAGTTGTTTTAAAAAATGGGTGAGGATTGTGAACAGTTCAGAATGTAAGTCATCCAACACAAATTGTCTGTTGGCTCAGAAACAAGCTCAGCAACACTACTAATGTGCACCTGTGCTCCTAAGAAGCTGCCCTTCCATTACTTTGCACATGGAAGTTTTTTGTCCACTATAGTATACTCCTCTGTAAGATTTTAATACAAAACAAGCATACTTACTTTAAGATTATTGTATAGTTTGTTCTCTGTTTTCATTATCTGGGAGCAATAAAGTTTTGCTTGTGCTATATCGTTCTGGAGAGGAATTATAAGTAATAGAAAAAAATACAGTCAAACACGTGTCACAAACTTTCGCAATAAAAGTTCAAGAGAAAAACCGTCCTTCACAACTTTTTAATAAATCACAAACCAGCACCTAAACCCTCTCCACCATGACCCATAAGCACTAAACAGCAGCCAGCCTGCAAAAGAAACACCCCATGCTGGATTTCTCACATCATCTGGGTCTTTACTACAGTGTGTTGCACGTAACCAACAGTGATCAGAGGATCACCTAAACAATACAAGATCTACACACATGTTCAGCTTTACATATGTCAGAGTACTCAAATGAAGTGCAGCATATATTAATGTGGACATTTATCCTGCCCAGCCCTTTTAACCTTTCGGATATACACATTTACAGTACTGTATCTGTGTCATCAATTGATTTGTATAGACAGTTAATGTTACAATGGCATTTACTAGACCAAGCAATGTTATTTGAGATCAAGAAACATCTTACAGCAATGAGTACTGTCAAAGATCACGCAGCGTAAGGAACAGTTAAATATAATGTGGAGAATTACTCTGTTTGCAAAACAGGAATTTTATCTGATTTTTACATACAGCAACATCAAGCACATTTCATTTTGTTTCAGAGACAGATTTTGTTTTTACTCTTCTCAATGACATTAAGAAGTCCTACCATGTTGTCATGCACATGAATAAATTCATTTCAGTGTTGCTATTGCTCAGTGTCTCTATTCACAGAGACAGAGCAAAAAAGGCCACACAGTGCATAACGACCTTTTAACAATTCTACTTCATTCATTAAAATTTGTGAATAAGATCAAATCTACAGCCCTTCCAGTGTTTCTGACCTCTGTTTTAACATGAAACAGAGAAGGTTCAGAGCACACCCATGCTGCATACACAAATTAATAGCAGAGGAAATCCAAGCTTTATTCCAGCCTTTAGAATTTCCTAAGTGTTATTCTGTTGCTCAGACTTTGTTCCTGTGCTGCCTCAGAGCCTCTTCATATCAGTGCTTAGGCACATGAGGTATACGAAAACCTCCCCAAGCAGAAACATGCTGTGGAAAAAGACAGGCCACCTCCCAGGCAGTAGGGCAACACACATCATGGCCTCTGAGCCTGCCTCCCAAGACAAACATTTTTAAGAGACGACTGAAAAAATATTTTAAATTATAATTTAAATTCTATTTAAAGGAAATCATCACCAAATAGTTGTATCTGCAGAAGTAGATCCATGGTTACATGTAACCTGTTTGCCTAGCTCTTTCGTTTTCTAGTAATATTCTAGACGGCATTGTCACTAGCACAAAATACAACGACATATGTTTATATTTCAGAACTTCCGGGTTCAATTTATGTGAAAGTTGCCTATAATCATACGGTTTCAGGAGCCTAAAAGTTCCAATACTTGAAATTGTTACATAGATCAGTTACACTTTCTCCACGTTAACTTTCTTTCACAATAAAACTACAGAGACCTAGGCAGAACTGAAAACAAAAGGCATTGTACCTGCTTGAGAGCAGTTGCCATGGCAAAGCAGTACGCTCGCAGCGATAATGTGTCACCTTTTAGCTGTGCTTCTTCAAGCAATTTTGCAGAGATTTTGGAAGACTCCAGGTTGTCCTGCATATAAATTTCAAAGTAAGTTGCATTTGTTATTCTTGTGATCTGACAGGACTGCAAGCAAACGCAATCATATTGAGCAGGCATGCAGAAGTCAACATACTGTATGATCACCAAGGCAATATGTATCTAAACCCAACCAGGCAGATTCTGTGCAGCACTTTTTGAGAAACACAACATCAAAATATGATATTTAAAATAACGGAGGTCAAAAGAAGGTAAACATAATTTCCATTGTTTTAACAATTACACCCAGCCCTGTTTTGGCTTCTATAAGAAATAACACAACTGTGGCAATACCCTAAATCAACAGACACTTTCCTTTTCACTTTTGAGGAATTCCCAAATCAGGAAGGAAGATTAATTTTTGTCCTTACTTTATTCTAGAATATACATTAGGTAGTTACTGAAAAGTTATCTCT
Organism: Cephalopterus ornatus; assembly: GCA_013396775.1. NCBI lineage: Eukaryota > Metazoa > Chordata > Aves > Passeriformes > Cotingidae > Cephalopterus > Cephalopterus ornatus. Next base: position 9,337 of record VZRE01013074.1, read on the forward strand.
TTCTAAGCGTTGAACTACTCAGCATTGTTACACTAAACAAGTCTGTGTATGTGCAAATTTCAATATTCAGCCATTTTTAGCCTCTCCTACAGAGAACAAAGATTAAACATTAATTCCTTTGTTTATCCACTGGCAATAATCTGAGCTTTAAGCCTTGTACATTTTTCTGTACTGGTCTCTGTCAGGATTATTCATAAAAAAACCACAAATTAACCTCGTAAAAATTGAGCACAGCTCTTAATGACACCATTACTGCCATTTCCATTATTCGAGTAGTGTATCTTGAAGATACCTCCTGTTGAGATTTTTTCTGACATTTCTTATCTTGCGTCATGCGCAAAAGCACTTTTGAGCTTCACGGTTTCTCCTCCTCCTAACAGATGAATCAACAGATTAAGCTTTCGAAAGAGCTCCACCTAATCCTCTTTAGTGCATAAAGGGTTACTACAGTTTATTCCCCTATTGATAGTATTTTATCTTAATGAAAAAAACCCACGAGTTTATTGTGGCTGTTAAAACAATCACGTGACAGTTTAAAATCATTTCGCCTCTATTTTCACCAACAGTAATAATAGGCTGGATTCTCTATTGAAAACACAGGTAGGGCCAGATGTAATAGAAAACAGAAGCCTTGGGAACCTCTTCCTGTTGCACATGCCACAGATCCAAGCCTTCTGACTGCAGGCCATGTCAAAAAACATGTAAAGATTTTAGGGAAGAAGCTACAGCAGACCTAAAGGCAGGCCTAACTCATTTGAACTGAGAATTGCAGAAGCACCATGTAAATTACTGCTGAGGTACCATTTTAGGCCTACTCCTTTTTCACATATGCACTCAGTTTCACTGAATGGTTAACTGAGAAACTTGAGGAAGTTTAGTCTAGTGGCGTAATTTTTTCCTCAGTTAAGAGTCTTTGTAAAACATGAGAAAATGGAAGAAAAGCTTCTAACTGAGTTTGGGAAGGGTCCATGTTAATATTTCAAAGTGCAGAAATGACTCAAATCTGGAGAGGAAGATAAAAAAAAAAAGTTTTTGAGTCTCACTTTGCTACAAAGGGAAAACAGTTCTAAGGAAACACTCATAAAACCGATGTAGCCCATTTTCTCACTATGTTCATGCTCTTTTTCTTTGACCTAAAAATACAGGTAAGCTCAAGGGCAGCCTGTTTCTCACTAAAGGCATTCATTCATTTAGGTTTCTTTTCTCCAGTCAGTTGTCCATTTTCATCAGGCACGTAGGCAACAGATTAACTTTGACAACTCTGTTCCTTGTCAAATTTGGGTGCAATTACAGAAATGGTTCAAGGCTACTTGTAGGGGGAGGGGGGAAATGGATGGGCAATGTCCAACAAACAAAACATATCACATATGAGCCTTGTCTCTTAAGGTAACCAGACTATAAAATTGATATTGAGGCTCAAGCACACAGTATAGTCTCAAGAGCTGCGAAGTCCCAGAGAAAGAATACTATAAGGCTGTAGCAAATTTGTTCTTTAATGCCTATGTCCATGCAAACTTTGAGAGATTTGTTTTGTGATATTAGTTTGTATGGGAAATTATATATGGGCACCACATCATGCACAATGAAGCAATTTAGGACTTAAATATGTCTAAAATATTTCCAGTAGATAGGAAATCATGACAGGGAAAATATGGAAATTTTAAAATCCAAAAAAAGGCATTTCAAACACTTTTTCATAATGTAAATTGAAAATACTTACCAGTTTATAGCATATTGCAAATGCAAGTAGATAGGTTTCTTTGTTGAAAGGTATTCCCTGTTTTCTCATTTCTACCAGAACTTCCAAAGCACCTATCAAAAATATATTAGTCTTACTCACTTCACAAATTTATGGCTATACCATTAGCAACTGAAAAGAAAAAACAATTCAATGTGCTATGAACTCAGTAAGTCTATTTGAAAACAAGAATGTAAACTGGAATTTGTTATTTTAAAAAGAAAATCATTCAAAAAGTTTAATGCGTGGTCAGTTGGATATAAATACTTCTTCTTAGCAAGGAGGTTTTCAGTCTACAGCAGAATATGGCCTTACTCTTTTATTATTTTTATATGAATCTGAGGCTAAATTCTAGATACTTACAAAGCCACCCTCATTCTTCCTGCCCAGAAAGCTTCCACCACTTTAGGCAAACTACATAAAATCTCCTCATGAACTCACATGCCTCAGCATAACAGCTGCATTCAAGTGCTGATCTAGTTATTTTTACATTGGTTCGGTCTCAACTTTTAGGGCAGCTGCTGGGCTTATATTTGCTAAACATCAAGAGACCAAGCACTGTGTATTCAACAAATGTCAAATAAAGGGATTTGCTCAAAAAGCTTACTCCCTACTCAATTTAATTTTCTCATGGAAAGTCTTTTAAGTTAGGTTAGATGGTTCTTTCTTATCCTCACAAAAGATTTGAAGCACTGGACTTAAATACTGCAGTAGTGACTCTGTGTGATGGCATTAGTAAGACAAACCAAGAGAAGGCCACGGTTTTGGAAAAAGGGTATTCTTCTCTGGACTGACACCAGTGCAGAAAAGGCAAAAAATTGTTGAAGAACTTACCATTTCAAAACCCACATAAAACAAACTCTGAATAGAGAAACCAAAATCCTATGGGAAATTACAAAGCAAAGAGAAGTGAGCACTTTAAAGAAGAGGATTTAGGGTACAAGCTCTCCTGGATAATAACAATTCTGGGCAACTTGAATGGCAAGAACACCAACACAGTCTTCCACTTTTATTACACACTACAGTGCAACTCATTCCCATCTACACTTATTTACATGATGTTTGGCCATCTAAAACCATAGCCAACTAGCAATATTCATTAAAAAAATATATATATTTATATGCACACACAACACATACAGTGAGAAGCATCCTCCTCAAAATTAACTTGTCTTAGTTACTTACTTTCTCAGTACTTACTTTCAAAATGGCCCTTTTTAAACAACATAGTCATCAAAATATGGAACGACGTACTATCTGAGAAAAAACCACGCAAATTCTGGGAAACAAATAGAGCAAACATCAAAAAGGTCAGGAGAGTGAACAGTCTTACTGTGCACAGCATTTAGCAGGTCTTACTACTGGAATAAGTCTCATCTTTACAAGTTCAACGTTTAACTCTCTGGGTTCCCTGACTGTCCATCCCTCTGTCAAGTAACCTCTAAAATACCAGTGACTCATTATGGTCAAAAGCTCACTAAAATTAAACAGAAATTTCCCAGAGAGTCCCCCTATCATTTTTTTAATGAGATTGTAACCTCTAAGTCACTGCAAGCAGAAGTCCCTGACAGCTTGCAGCTGATGAACAATATCTTTGTAGTAAAGCACATCACCATGAAATTGAAATAATTTTTTTCTTATCACAATATCAAATGATGAACAGGTCAGCACAAGAGCTTGAGTGATGATGATAAGAATAGCAGAAGAAAGAGGAATTACATTTTATGTTCTACTTCAACCATGCCATGTTGGGAATAGCCAAATAAAATGTGAGACGTATTAAGTTTAAATTTCTGTAGCAGAGTCTGAAGAAGTATCTAACTATCCACCAATTACTATGTCCTGAAAGTACAGCAGGACCTGTCTTAATGACATAGATCCCAATAAGAAAAAAACCAAACCAAAACAAAAACTACGTACTCTTACACGTCTAATTTAAGAATAGCAGAAAGACTTCTCCCATTTCTTGCTGGGCGTATCTCATGCCTTAGTGAAATAGCATCAGAGAGATGACTTTTCACTGGCTAGCAGACATTTTTGAAGACACGACGTTATTGCACACACTGGGCATGATTAATATCTTAACAGCACACACAGAATTTTAGAGATGTTCAAAAACAAGTCCTTAAGTTTCTTCAGCACTAAAATGGCCAAGTTCCTGAGCTGTTGAACATCATATCACCTCTAGAGAGTTCAGAGGGAGTTTGAAGTACAGAGTACCATGATAAATCTGCTGGTACAAATAACACAAGGGCTACTACAGAAAAACTCAGAAGCATTCATTCCAAGAATGATTTAATGCAATACAGGATGTGGGAAAACATGCAACAGCCACGTTAACTTATTATTTTTTCATCAATATTTTTTATTCAGTTTTATCATACAGAAATAAAGTTACCAGTCAAACTAGCGTTTAATTTCCTTCTAATTACTGTTTTGCTATTGGTAGCATACCATTTCTCATATTTGAGAATATATTGACTGAGAATATATTGACTAATAACAACAACAACAGCACTTTTGAAATATATAGGGGAAGTACCTGATCTTTGATAAGTTCTACTGCAGGTCTTTCAAGGTCGAGCTCATAACATAGCCTCATAAAGAGGGGCCCAAATTTAAAATTATGTAAGGCTGTTATTCCATTCTGTTCATGGTACCTATTGGAAAAATTAAAAAAGTTAATCACACAGGGCATGGAATTTGCCAGGTGAGAACTGCTTTAAACAGAGAGCAAGATCTGTACATGCAATGACAGAGGCACACTTCTCTATCTGCACCAGCCAAAGATATATAGATAACAAGAGATTAACTTTTAAGGAAAAAATATAATTTTGATCAACCTAATAAATTAACTAGTAATAAATAATCTCTTCTATTACCAGTAATCTGCATTGAATCAATAATAGCATGGGTCTCTGTCTCAAAAATTCCCAGCTGCTTTACCTTCTATTCATGGAATGATAGCACAGAAGTTGCAGCAGTTTATTTTAGCAGCAGTACCTGCTAAAATACCTCTATAAAAAGATAGTATGTTAATTTTTACTTTATAGCTCCTACACTGTAATTGCTGGGAAAGTTTTCACTCACAAAACCTCCTGCCATTGATCTGCCACTGCTGGTTCCAGACCATTTTATAATCAGGAGTGTCTTGTCTGGGAAAAAACCCTGAAAACACATCTGCTTCTCAGCTGTGGGATGATTTTCCTGTGTCGTTCATCATTCATTCTGCACTAGGACACCACTTTGCTCTCATAGCTTGACCCTCCTTTGACCTGAGAGTTTTTGAAGGGTTTGAAGATCCAAAGAAAATGAAAACACAGCCTTAACTTAAGGGATTAACTATGCTTATAGCCATTGAATCAGGACAAGTACTCAACTGCAGATATAACAAAAAACAAAGACAGAAAAGAGCGTTACCTGGATTGTAAAAAATACCTGTAAATAACTTTTCTGGCTACTTCCACATCAGATGAAGTCTGGCATAAATGCAGCAAATTTTTTAATTCATTTTTGAAAATTATTCCATTTTTCTTTAGTTTTTCTTTAATACTTCTAAAATACGGATCTGAAAACAAAATACATTACAGGAGCAGTCTACAGACAATTCCATTACAGGTGTTGCATACTTGGTACCTGAAACATGGAGACTCAATGAATCAGAAAGCTTGTTTTTTCACCAAGAAGAATGCATAAAGCTTCTCACAGACAAACATGCCAAGGTGTCTCCAGGAAGTCATGTCAAACTTGGAAAATCAAGAAGATGCTTATTTTGAACTTAAATCCATTGTGTATGTTATGGAACATATCAGGTAATGCAAAAGTTTTACTGAGAAACAAAGTTTTATCACATTTTATGCCTTCTGCTTTTTTTCTAAAGAGCAAGCAAACAAACAAAACCAATTCCACACAGCATTCAAACAACCACAAGAATGACTCAACACTGTCCATACAGAAGACTTACATTTCTTCACAGCTGATGAAAAGACAAAGACTCTCCTATATAATCCATGTTTTTCTATACACAGCCATAAACTTAAGAGTTGCTTCCCTTACCCTGCCCCCAAAAAAGATGGTTCTCTATCCTACCCATTTTTCTATGACAAAGCAAGCACAAAGACGAGTCCTCCAGCTGGTAATCTCAACCCTCTGACAGACATACACAAGACTAAAATCACATTTACCACCTGACAGCCCCATTCCTCTCATGGTGCTGACCATGTCTTGGGAAGGGAAGCAATCTTTTTTGTAGCCATTGCTGGGCCACTGCTGTTTCCAAGCTAGTGACCTACACAAGAGGTGAAAAGTAGCACCACAGAGAACAACATACGCAGTTACTGGATGAATATCTGTTGCTACATGGAATTGCAAGTCCTTACTCGAGACAGAAACACAGAGCTGAATCCTGGAAGTCAGAAGAGTGTATACATACAAGTAGGCACATGTAATGCTTGTGATGTGTTCAAAGGTGCACAGAAATTCAAAAAATACCTGGGATCTGAATGATATTTATACTATCTACGTAATTGTATAACTGCTGTAGTTAATAGTATAACTATTGTAGTTAATACTTGGATTACGACTACAATAAATAGCTACTATATATTCTGTGCAACACTTAATACTGCTTTTTCCATTTCTAAACCAAGTTTTTATTAGCCTTAATTACTTCTTCTCATCTTTCACATATTGCATTAAACACTGAGTACAGAAACTATTCACACATATACACAAACAGGTGTTTAGCACAATGTTTTCATTAGTTTTCAGAGGCTACTAGTTGTATGAAACTAAAAGGTCAACTGCGACCCATAAAGCCAAATATTTGACTTCTACAAACCTGCTTTAGCAAAAGTGATTGACCCACAGCAATAAATTCAAGGTATCTCAAGTATGGGATGAATAAACTACAATATAAGTATATCACCATTTCAGCAAAATATAATAACATTATGGCTTGCAATTGCACAGTTTAAATTTTACTAAATATAGAAAAAACTGTGGGGTTGACTTTACTTCCCTCTCTATCCCAAAAGACTGATTTATATAAAACTAGATTTGTTTGTCTCTTCCTCATCTTAAAATTAACTACAACCTTTGGAACACTAGAACACCCACACATAATAAAACAGGAGTTTTGCCTAACTTTTCTTAAATAATAAGGACAGTTTTACGTTTTATGTTTTATGTTTATATCTATGTTTCTTAAAGAAAGGAATTTGTATGCATTTTAAAGAGCATAACAAAATCTCTGTCAGAAAAAATCCACCAATTTTGCTCCTATATTAGTTTGGAAAACCTGAATCTGTTTTTCATATTCTGTGTCATATGTCATCTGGAAGTGGGTGTACAACTGAGAACTTACACTAGGCAGAAGAAAATATATCTAAAAGAATATTCTAACGAAACTTACAGAGCAGAATAAAAGAGAATTACTGGTGAGAGCCTTTTCTGGATAGTTAGGTGACTATTTGGCTTTGTGCTAACCTTCTCTGTTGATGATGTATTTGAAGCAGTATTTGTAGACTGAAACAGTATTTTCTATTAGATTATCTTAAAAAGTTAGAAAAGGGAGGATGCAGACATTTCAGGTCTTATGCAAACACCTTGCATACATGAAAGCTTCTCCACACATATTCTAAATACAGCATACTAATATTGTTTCATTCTACAAAGCCTCAGATCTTCCAGTAATGGTAGGTACAAAAAAATTCGCAGGAGGAAGATGTAAGTTGTTTCTTTAAATGCGATCAATTGGTGTCATACTTAGTAACTTGGACTGTTTTGTTTCCTAGGACCCATGCTAAAATGCAGAATGGGGACTATGAAATAAATGCTATACCTTTATTGCCATGAACTTCATTTCTAATTGCTACTTTCATTTGTTGAAATTCTCGTAACTTTATATCTTCTTCTGTTAGCAGATACCGCTTCCCTAGCACAAGAACAAAAAAAAAGGAAAGTTGAGTTTTATGTTACGCTGTCTGATTTATTACTACTGAACCTTGCACGTACGAATTACTGACTTTAATTTTCTGATGCCAGACCATTCTCAGTGTTACATTAAAAAACAGACTGCAAAAACTGCAGTTGCTCATGTCACTAACAAAGAACCCAAATACTATGCCACAGCTCTATGGAGTTTATGTGCACAAGGATGAAGAAGTATTTGGTTATTGAATGAGCACAAGAAAAACTAGAGGCAATATTCCTCTTCACCGAGGAAGAGGGGCATTCTGCTCAGGAATAAGATTTTTCTTATTCTTTTATACTTTTATAATGATTTTCTTGTCATTTCTTTATTCTCCACAATTCACTAGTGGCACAGCTTGCTTTCCCCTTAAGTGCCGTCCCCACTGCTGTAGAACACATCATTCTGGAAGCTCCAAATGCAGTAGGAAGACACAGAAAGCTTATTTTTTGAATTTATAAAAACACCAACCGTACTACTTGGATTCCAGTAACACTCAGGAGACCTAGTGACGTTCTGTTGCAGTACAGACATCAGAGGTAAAACAGTTTTTGAGTCTAGAATCTCAAAATTAACTTCACTTGCTGACCTCAACTGTACTGTGTTGCAAGCTGCTTTAATAAAAGCATCATGCAAAAGCTATTTGACAAGTGTTTGCTGTTACAAAATCAGATGTCCAGTAGATTTTTATTTGCAACTAATGACTTTGTAGCAGAGAGTCACTGTAGTAGCTTACATTGTTGCAAACTGATATTTTAAGTTTTTGGCTTCTTAAAGAATTATTTGAACCACGAAGTGACAAGAGCAAGTACTGAACTGAGTTAGGTTGTTTATTCTCATTCTGCATTTCCCTAGAAAAATGTTAACAGGCCATGCAAAAAACTCCACTTGATTTCTATGCAAGCAAAGCATGCTAATGACACACTTCATAAAACCTGAGGCAAAAAATCCATGAAATGGCACATTCACCTATTAAACTTAATGGAAACTGTTCCAATGGGTAAACAAACACAATTTATCCAGTGTGAAATTGACCTGTATTATGCCACCATTTACTTCACACAGACCTCAGTTGGTCAAACAGTGAAAGCCCATCCCAGTCCTGTGCCTCTCCAGAGCTGGTGCATGAATCATGCTGGTGTCTGGAGTGGGACCAGCACGCTGCACATCACGGACACTCAGTGGTCACAGACACTGTCAGCAGAGAGTGTGGGGCAGCAGAATTCTACCCTTCTTGAATTCAGTTTGACGAATTCCACGGCTTCCTTAGATTCATACCTTACAGTGTTAAGAGAAACAAACCAGTGCCAAACCAAGCAAAGGGACCTCCAATGAAAACGGAAGGAGATGGATATGATGGCTAGCACGTGCAGGTAGTGCAGGCTGTCCCAGAGAACTTGACCAACCAACCTGCTCTGCCTGACAACCCTCTTCCAGGATGGCCAGTGAAGAGGGGTGGGCAGAGCATCAGGTAGAACGGGGGGCTCCATGTCTCTGAGGGCTCTAAAAGAGCTGTAACGTGAGCAAGGCCTCCACAGGACAGCAGGCCAGGAGCCCAGCCAGGGCCTGGGCTGCAAAGCTCTCCAACATACATCTCTTTTCCATGTGCCCCCCCCTTTCCTTCTCTGGGCAAGGGAGTGCCTTTGGAAGGCCTCTGAAACCCAGAGTCTAGATAACACTGTCATCCTCCCAGAATACATACACATTTATGAAACTGCACATGTGTTTGGGTGGTTGTTTCCTTTTAAATGTCACATCCTGACAGCAGCAAGTAGGAGATATGCTCACTAACGCCAACCTCCAGGGTGACCTTACTGTGGACTTTCAGTACCTGAAGGGGGCCTACAGGAGAGCTGGAGAGGGACTTTCACAAGGGCATGTAGTGCTAGCACAAGGAGGAATGGCTTTTGACTACAAAAGAGTAGATTTAGTTTAGATATTAGGAAGAAATTCTTTACTCTGAGGGTGGTGAGGCACCGGAATAGGTTGCCCAGAGAAGCTGTCAATGTCCCATCCCGGCAAATCCTCAGGGCCAAGCTGAACGGGGTTTTGCGCAACCCGATCCCGTAGAAGGTGTCCCCAGTGGCAGGGGGTTGAAACCGGGCGATCCTTACGGTCCCCTCCAACCCAGGCCATTCTGGGATTCATTCTGTGACCTCGTAAGGCCGCTGCCGACCCTTCCCGCGGGGCGCTGCCCACCCGCCCTGCTC
>VZRE01013074.1:19802-46406 GCA_013396775.1 Cephalopterus ornatus
GGCGGGATGCTGCGCCGGGACTGCGCTCACCTTCCCCCGTTTCCCTCTCTCTTCGTATATCTGTGTGAAACTGGAGGCAGCTCTGTGGACGCCTTCTCGCTATAGTGCAGTGTAGGAGAGCGTTCGCAGTTTGTATTTTAGTGGATGTTTCCACCGTGCGGATTTCATAGCTCGACCTGTTAGGACCTGCCCCTTCGGGCCGGGGAAAGCCACGCGGAATTCTATGAGAGGCCGCCTGTCCCGCGGCAGTGAGTGCCCGGCACAGCCTGGTAACGCCGATGAGAGAAGCACCTCAAGGCTGATGTCTCGGAAAAGCCAAAAATCTGACCCTGGGAAGAGCTGAGCTTCAGTAACGTTTGCCTAAAGCGGGGTGGTGGTGGGTGACCCGTGTTGTGCCTTTTCACGAGCGGAGCGCGCTTTTCCATCCGTTCTGCTTCCTGGATGCCCAGGGTCCAACCACGCCGCCCTTCCCTGCGGCTCTAAGCCGGCGTGAAGAGCTCGGCCCTGGCCTCGGCTTACCCCAGCGCAGAGCTTGTCAGGCGGACAGTTTTGCTATGGAAAATAGTTCTGTAAAGCCTCACGCTTGCTGGTGGCACCCTTCGCGTGAATGGGCGTGCAGTAATTTATCCTAAAAAAAAAAACCCAACCAGAAAACCCCCAGAAACTCACACCAGCATCCCCATGTCTCTTTTGTCAACCTAATGAAAAACAGCACTAAAAGAAACCGTACTAACCAAACAAGAATACCGTATTTTCTGTTGTTTGGTAAAGTGATGTACATACTCTCATATTCTGACTGTGGAATTCCGTGTTCTGGGTCTTTTTGACAGAAGTTTGCAAAGTTGTTCAGAGGTGGACGCGTGCATATGATTGTGTGTCAGAAGGATGAGGAGAAAAATTTTTTCACAACAAAACCCGAACTTTTAGAGGTAGCTGATTTTCAGATAGAAGCTTTAAGGTAGTTGCTAAGACTTCTGTGTAGCATTGTAATGTTTATTTCTAAAATACTTCATATTTCTTAACATTACTTTCTGCAACCTTCTACGTATATTCCTGTATCTTGCTTCAACAAATTTCATCCAGGTCTTCCTCGTGCATTTTCAAGGCCTCACCATCTGTGACTGATGTACAGATTCTTCCAGCTGAAGCACTTTCTGTTTTGTTTCAAAAGCTAGTACAGCATCTTGAGCAGACTTCAAAGGTGTTACAATGAGTATTTGAAAAAAACTTCCAAAAATGTTTCTGTGAATCCATAGTTCACAGGAGATGGAAAAAATGGAAACTATTAAAAGGGAAGTATTTCCAGATGAGCATCTAACTTTCACTTCCAGTGAGACAAGTCTTTACAGGTGGAAAAAATAACCATCCAGTGACAGCAGAAAAGCCTTTTTGTGCCTAGCCATGTTTTTTGCTTATGCTTTTTAGCCTACATTTAGCTAATTGCTAGCATTTGATGAAAAAGGTCTTTGTGCACAAAGAAACTGCTTTTATTGGCCTTTGGGTTTTTTTCTGCCTTGACAAATTTGTCCTTTTCTTAGATACAGAGTTCAGGTTTGGAAATATTTGTTTCATGCTGAAAAAAAACCTTACAGGGGAAAGCTTTTCTGTTTTGAATATTACAGGGAAATAATAAAAGTAAAATAATTATAGTAATAATTAAAATACTAATTAAAATAATAATAATTACAATGAATCAGAATTGTTACAATAGTAGTTGCTGACTGCTGTGTTACAAAGACAGCTTAATGCATCCCACTCAGTAAATGGGACCGTAAAAGATAATATCTAATAAAGTGTTACTTTGTTTAGAGTTGTCTAAGCAAACTGGCTTATGTAGTGTTGTCTTTCTTCGTTAGGTAGAAGATCTCTCCTTTCTGCGGCCTATGTGGATAGCTCAAAATGGGAAAAGAGGCAAAAAGAGGAGCATAGCCTGGGTGAGAAAAGTTTGTTTCTTGTCTCCACTTTGTCAAATGAATTGCAACCTGAACTAATTTTTGACTAGCTCATCATCTATAAATAAGAAAATGTGTGAAGCAATATGCCTCTAAGGTTCTATGTCAAAAGGTGTTCAATGTGTTAAAAATTTGTCATATATATTCAAAGCTATAATGCAGAAACAAGTTAGAGTTTGCCCATTTAATTAATGTTTGGTTTCTACAACCTAGTTTTTTTCTTTCACAAAATCCTAAGTTTTATGGCTGTATCCGAGTGTCTTCTTCACTGGCATTGTTTTAATTGTACAGCAGTGCAAAAGAAAAACTGTAAGTATTACAGGACAATCCTGTTTAAAGACATTTTTAAAAAGGAATATTTTCCTCAGAGTTTTGCAGTTTCTTGTTGAATTACAGATTTTGGGGGGTGGGAATGAAACTAAAAGTTTTATTTTCAAGAAGCTGTACGTTAAACTGTATCTGCATACAGAACTGAAATCTCTAGTGCAAATTTTATAGCTAAATTATTTGGCTATGTTACATTTGAAATTACATTCAACCATCTTTTTGGTGACTATGTTAAATAGAAAGCATCTTGCAAAACATATTTCCGTGCTAAAGATAGATATGCAGTATTTTGTACCACAGGTGTTTGGAGACTCCTTAATGCATAATCTTCGTCTTATCTTTTTCTTTCCTAGGCCCCTGAACTGTAGTTTTTTCTTACAATGCAGATTATGAGGCTGAAAGAGGAATCAGCAGGTGAAATTCCAGGAGTTGTGTCAGGCAGGAAGCCAGACAAAATGATCAGAGTGATGTTTTTTATGCCCTAATTTGTTTCTCGTATTTGCATGTGAACATGTAGGTTGGGATTGCCAACATGTTGTACTGTACCTGGATCAGAAGCAGTTGGTGGGTTCTCATGGCTGTAGCTTGGATCCTGTGGAGACTGTTAATACCGTGTTACCCTTTACTGTCAATAGGACTGCTCATGCAGTGTTTTTTGGACTGGAGCCACAGATTTGTGTCCTGGGATGTATTTGAACCAGTTATCTCCAGGGGAAAATGGGTTCTTATTTTGACAAATGTCATAGCCAATAGAAATCCACCATTGAAGAAAAGATTGTTGTCCAAGTGCTGGTCCAGTCCATGTTTGGCTTTTCCCAGGCCTGGCAAGATCTTCTGTGACTGTTTGGCAGGCACAGTTCTTGCCGCTCCTCTGCTGATGATCTTGATCCAAAGCAGATGTCTGTTCCATGCTTTTCAAAGAACTGCTTTGCATTTTCATTTTGTGTTCACAGAAAAGAGAAAACAAGTTAACATGGTGTCAGGTTTATTAGCATTTTCAAAGAGGAGACAGCCCTGCAGACGTCTGCTCTGTAGCTGTCAGTTGTGTGGTTGCACATATAACCTTGTGTGTGGTAACTACTGATTATAGCTGGAGTGAATTCGTTGTGTTGAGGAGATGCTCTTTTATTAGTCCTTTAGACATTGTTTCAGAACTGTTGTTATACAAAACTATGTTGTGAGGATACTTCTAGAAGAAAAAAAAGTATTTAAGTATTTTCTTATTTAAAGTCAGTTGCATTTCTCTGCTGCAATAATTTGCCATCCCAGACTTGAACTCATTTACTGTGTTCATGTAAGATAGGCTTTATTGTCATCTCCATAATCTCAATTTAGCATTCCAGGCATGAATGAGTTTAGCAAACTTCAGTACTGAAAAATGTGTGGGAAAGAACATGACTGCATTTTGTGTACAAAAGTGCATTTGTTCAAGAAGATAGGAATGGAAAATATGTTAATTTGGAATTTACAAGCTGCTTGCTGGTAGGAAGATACCTATCTAGAAGTAATATTTGGAGTCCACTTACTAAAAATGAAGTATCAAGGAAACATGGCTTGGCTTAAATTCTCCATTTCTTCAGTTGGTTCATCACTAACAAGAATGAAAGTAAGTGACAGTAAGCACCTTGATGAAAAGAAAAACAATTACCAGAATCCCAGGGGATGGCAGAATACAGCTGAGATAGGAAATGTCTTTTTTTGTTAGATTCAGAGTACCTAAAATGGCTCATCTGCAACACCAGGTGGCAGTGCTGCCTTCACAGACTTGAATGACTCCCATTCAAAGCTTTGTTCAGTACAAAGCTGTTGTTCTTTCCAGAAGCTGCTAGGTATGTGGAAATAGAGAGAAATATGGAACATATAAATTGTAAGGTAAAATATTTGCCTCAGCCTTCTTTTATATTTTAATTGGATCTTTAAAATAAATCAAGGCTTTCCTTATATCAGATGGTTAGCCTATGAATTAAGGTATTAGCTCTGCCCATCATTCCCAGGACAAGAAAACTTTGCACCACATTTGTGTCCTTTCCCTGTCACTGGATCAGAACACTGTCCTGAATGAACCACTTCTAAGAATACAAGGATATGAGCAGAATAAAAGTGACCTTACATGGTGGTCAGATGTGCCACTTGCTGATAATTTCCTACTTGTTGGTGTGGCTACGTTCTGTGGATAGGTACACACTGTGAATCAAACTGATATTGTGATGATTTCCTGGGCCACCAAACTGGTGTTAGAAGTCATAACCACTGACTTGGAAGGTGATGGTCAGTATTTTCTGAGTCATTGTCCTTAATCACCCTGTTGCAGGCAGCAAGACACTGAGTTTCTCTGAACAAATGAAAATAAAAGTGAGTATGAAGTCTCAGATACCGATATTCTAGAGACCACATGCCCAGAAGTTTAATGACCTCAGGTCATATTTATGGTTTGTTTTGTTAGTTTGTTAAATCCGTTAGATTCTTCAGTGTACAGAAATATGTTTATAGAGAGGTTTAGTTTTGAAGGAGTTAATCTTCTAGAAATGTATTTTTAGGCAGTGTGTATGAGAGATTATATACACTAGTGTCCTCTTTGGTAATTAGTCACATAAAAGCACTTGCAACATATGTCTGTTAAAATGTACATAGAATTTTGATCTGTCCATTAAAATGTTGATTTGGTTTATATACCAATGTTAGCACTCAAGTTTTACTACCAACAGTGAGAGGAGACTTGAGCATTCACATGCTTGCATTTTAGTACTTCTGACAGGTTTTTTTTAACTAAGAAGAAGTTGTAATCTTGATTGTTGAGTAGCAACAATGGAGCAAACTTGCTTTACAAAAGGTAGCTGAATTAGTTCAAATTTTGAATATGAGGAAAAAAAAAGTCTGATTTTAGGTGCTCTTCAGAGAAAACAAACCAGTAAAGAATTACTTACTGCAAATTATTCTTACCTAGTAACTATCACAGAAACAGCAGCTTTTCCAGAAACAAAACTAAATTTCCGATTATCTTAATTTGTCTGCTATTCTTTTGGATTTAATCAGCTTTCAATTTATTGTGGCTCTTACATTGGAGTTGATTGATAAGTGCTTCATGTTGCTTTCCGTACTACAGTTCTGGTGGAGAGTTCCAGCTTTGTAGACAGCATTAAAGGTCAGTCATTAAAATTCTGCGTGTGAACTCTCCCAGAGGATCCTGGTGTATAATAGCTAACAGTCTTGTGATCTTGCATTCATGCCATTGTATTCATTGGGTTTATATTCTACTTAAGTACTCAGTGTTTCCTGAAGTGGGCTGTTCATCTTCATGAGCACCTAGACAAAAGAAATGCCAAGCTTAGGGCTTGAGTGTGGCCCAAAATGGTCACAGGGATCACCTAGTTTTCAGAGAGTGATGCATAACAACTATAGTTCTGTAATAGTTAAATGAACTCTCAATATGTGCACTTGTCTGTCTCAGGTCCACATGACTGTGTCTAGCATGTCAGATTTTGGAGCAAATACTTCTTTCCAGCTGTCTCGAAATGGAAATGAAGAATAGTGGGTGACAGTTGGCTTGGTACGTGTAGGCAAGGACCTAGGCAGTCTTTGTTCTGGATAAGTTGAGTTAGTCATAGCATCTCTTCTCCCTAATTTCTGTCACTATGGCTGGTAAAGCTCCCAATGTCTTTGTCCATGTGTATCATCATGATGTTTGTGACTGCTAGAGAGACAGATAATATAGAGTCAAATACAGACACTTCTTGTAAGGGTATTCCTACATAAATTTCTTTACCATTAAAGAAGTTGATTTGCTTTTTAGTGGTTATCTGGTGTAGCATGGCCTTGGTGGCCCACATCAGCTCAGCATCCTTTGTTGTCATCTTCATTTTCCAGGAACAGCATAAAACTAAAACTCCAAATTAATTTAATTTAACTTCCAGTTAAATTGATTAAATGCGGCAATGGCTGGCTACCTGTTCAACAGTCAGAAGTTTCAAGTTCTGTATGGTTGAATTAATCTTGTTATATGACTGCTGAAGAAAATGCTATAAAGTTAATAAGATTCTGGCACAGTGCTCAGTTTGATTAACAGGATTTCTTTGTATTGCTGTTTGTGACTGAAGAGTTTGTCAGTATGGTACTGCTTGTTTCTTCTTCTCATTGTTCTACTGTAAAATAAAAATCCATGCCAAAAGCACTGTACAGCATGTGCTAGGCTTGAAACCAAGTGGGAATTTTGAGGACATCTGGTCAGTTGTTTCTTTTAGATGAGTTGTGGTAGTTATACAAATTTCATCCAGAGCATTATAGGGTAGTTTGCTCTTCCCCTCATTTTACTAATAATTTAGGATCATGGTGTTGAGAACCTTTTCATGTATTATTTTCTGTTAAAGTATTTAACAATAATTGAAGTAATTGTTTTCATAGAATTTGGTTTCATGGACACAGGTTCTATTCAAGGTTATATGATGGCTCTGCAGATTTTCCTGTAATACCAGTTGATTAAACATACTGTTTTTCTGCTTTCTCCAGCTGACTTGGCCCACTTAATGGACAGAACCTATGAAAGAAAGCTGCCTGTCAGTTCTTTGACAATAGCCCGGGTAAGAAAACAAATCCCAATCATAAAGTGATTGAAATGACAGTGGAATGGTTGTGTAATCAAGTGAGCTGAAAAGGAATAAATGATACCACTTTAGTTGGGAGTTCTGGGATCATAATGTCGTGCTATACTGTTAGATTGCCATATAAAGCCATGTTTTATTGTTGCTTTGTACTCATTAGTTAGTAACTAGACAGTAGGGTCCTCATAGTATTTCTCTTTTCTGTAAAATCAGGCCTCAGTATTAGTTTGTTGTGTTTTTCCCTAATATATATTCCCTGCCTTCTTGTGGCTTTTGTCTTTTTGAGAGCTTTAATGTGTCATCAGGCACTGTGTATGAGCCCAGGCTGCTAAGGGAATGCAGTGAATTAACACTCTGCACTGTCTGTCTTCCTCCACTTCCAGACTTCTTTCAGTGAGGCAGAGGTAGACATATTTTGCCTCTGTAGTTTTCTTTCCTTGCAGCAGACTGAGGCACAACAAATGCTGACATGGGTTAAGGAAAGCCATTATTTTCACTTAAATTAGTAACCACTTTCATCCTCTCTCTGCGTGGGTTAATCTGGAGAGGGAGAGTGAAAGCAGAGATGTGAGATATGTTTTTAAGTTCCCCATGTAGGAGAGTGTTTGTACTGAAGAAGGAGAATAAATATGTCACTTGTTTAGAAAAAGGAAAACAAACAAATTTCAGTCTTCAAAAATTACCCCAAAAACCAGAATTATCACCATTGGACCTCAGTAATATCATTAATTAGGATCATTTGCACCACTGACTGAGGAGTCACAGAACCCGTTGTTCAGTTACAAGAGCAAGCATTTTTACTGATCAAGCATTCTTGATCATTGCTTCTGAGACAGGGTCCGTGAAGAAAATGAGTATTTCTCTCCCTTTTATTAATTAGCTTTATTTCTCTGTTGCATTCTCCTGCTTTGGGGTGACCTTTTTCGTGGAGAAATGGCATTTTCAGATTGTCAAACAGCCCCACTTTTCAATACCTGGAGCTTACAGCAGATGCTTATTTTCTAAAAGGTAGATAAAGGACCCAGGCATGCTATTGCCACACTCAGAAGATGAGACCTGTATATGTACCGCATACAAGGAGAATTAAGAAATGGGAGATCAAGTACCAGTCAGCTGAAATTATTATTTTTAGCTTAGGATAAAGAGAATTACTGACCTTGAGAACATGTTTATGTATTCTCAGCTAAGGGTATTACATTGGGAAGTCTCTAGTGTTTCAGCATCTTTATGTTAGTAGAAGGTACAGGAAAACAGGATACACTTAGCATAAGACAAAGTCTGATTGAAAACTTGACTTGTATTTAGTTGATAGCACTGGGAATTTTGTAAGATTGCTTGAAGAAGACAGGGTGGTAAATGAGAGGAAAATTGTGCTTATAGCATGGGGATTAATTTTTTTTCTTACCAGTGGTTATATGTATGGTGAAATACAAAATGCTTTTGCTCTTGTCCTTCAGAATATATAGTAAGAATAGGCACAGCAGTCAAACTTTAGAGAAAAAGATATTTTTTCAAAGAGAATTAAGGTATGTCAAGGCTCACTCAAAACTATAGCAAAAAAACCTAAGGACCTGAATGTGTATTCTTAAAATAAAGGGTGTGATTAAGAGCAAAAAATTCAGAACAGCACCAAAAATACAGGGTACTGAACTCCAGAGACTTAATCCTTAGATGGCCTGCCAGGTGCATAAAGTTTCTCAGAGGTGAGGAAGGGAGTTGTCTCAGTTTAAAAAGATTAGACTTCTAGCAGTCTAGAAGAAAGCAGAGTTAGGAGCAAGCAGTGATGTGAAGAACTCCAGTGCCGTCAAACAGCTAAATATTCTGAGAAATGTATTTTGTTACTGCATTTTCTTCTAGTATGCTTTGTGAGTGCTCCCTCTTTAAGCTTTTATTTCTTATGTTTTAATCAGTTTGTTGACAACATTTCTTCACGAGAAGAAGTGGATCAAGCTGAATACTACCTTTACAAGTAAGCATCTTTTCTTCCCAGTGTGAACTTTGAGTCATACAAATAAATACCATGAAGTCTTGTCTTTTGAAGAAGACTGACCCTTTGCAGCTTCCTGGCTTTGATTTCTCTATAGCAAAGTATGCTCATCTACTTGTCTTATAACTCACACCTAAGGGCTTTCTTGGCAACTTCCCCTTTGTTATGGCTGTCCTCCTCTGGACCTTTGGCATTGATTGCTGTCAGGCATGTTAGTCTGAGCTACTGAACAGCCAATGCAACCTCCAGCTGTGGTTTACATTAGAAATTATAAGGAATTATGTTTGTTCGCAGCTTTTCCTTCTGATACTTTTTTATTACTAAGTCATTATGTATCTAAATTTACTATATGCATATTTGTGTGTGTACGTATAGGACTCAGTGAAGCTTGTTTCCTTGGAACAAGCGAAAATTAATGAATTCAAGTTTGAATGAAGTGTAGTTTTTATCCCCTTATTGCTTTCATGTTTCCCAGATAGCTGAGTGCTTCACCTTATGCCTGGGTTGTTAGGGTTTACTGCTACTCTTCTTGTGTTAAGTGAAGTGTACGGAGTACCTTTTCTGCTAGTGTCAGGTTGAATGCTTGCTTGCTTTAAGTCAATACCTCTCAGTATTGACTTAAAGAGGGCAAAAATTCTTGCTGATCACTAAAACAAATTAGTTCCTTTAGGTATGGTTGCACACACGCATTGAAAACTAAGTCTTCCGATGGAGAAAGTAACTGATGCTGTCAAAATGTGTGAGAAAGCATCCTTATAAATAATGTCAGGTTGTTATTCGTAAATAGCAATGATTTTTATTTTAATTAAGTTGTTTGCTGGATGGCTGTTCTAATTAAATGCATAGTTTTACATACATGATTGCATTAGAATTCAGATCTCCATGATTCACTGGTACTAATGGGACAGTATCTGAACCTCAGAGTTTCAAGATGGAAACAAAAGAAACTAGTTTTCTAATGCTAGCAGTATCCTGTAGTGAAAAAATAAAAGTAGGAAGAAGAATCTCAGAATCTCTCACAGAGGGGAGGTTAGTGGAGCTTTCATTCCTTTTGATCAAGATTTCCTTAGTCTTGTCAGAATTTGTGGTCAGAAATGAATTTTCCATCCTGCAATGGTAGAGATGAAAACAGGACGAGATAAAGCCAGTTTAATGCAAGCCCTCTGGTACCTTTTAGTAACATTCTTGAAGATTGAAATGTATTTTGTGCCACACGTACTTAAGTCTTCTCTGATTGAGTCAGGGTCTCTATGATCAGGGATGCCAAGAGACCTTTGATTTCCCTGATATGCAGAGGAAAGTGTGGTAGTTTAATTACTGAGTCTCAAAATGGTACAGAGAAAATCCAGATAGTGAGGCATCCATATATAATGTATCTTTCAGGTTCTTTCTTCTTACATGTTTTTTCTTTTTGAAAAAAGTTCAAGGAGTGTGACAAAAAAATAGAAGCACAGAAATGGTCCTTATTGAGAGGTAGAGAATGGTAAGGGAATCTCCTAACCTGTAAATATCCTTTTTACTTTTCATCTGTGCCTGGCTAATACATCAGTTTAAAATACAAGGTTTCTATCTTAAGAACACATCCTTGTGTAGAGAGTTACAGTTCAAAAATATTTATTTACCATTTCCCTGAGAAATAATTCTCCCATGGCTGGTGAGAGTATAGTTATATGCACATCTAATATGATCAATTGTATCTGCGTGGAGAGAACAGAGAAGTACTGATGCGTCACATGGCTTGTCAGACATAATTTAGCTAGAATTTTTCTTTGTGTCTCTACGATGCTGCTTTGTTTTGGTGTTGCAAAATGGTTAGTCTTTTGGTGATGTTAGCAACGTTTTTCAAGGAGACTTCATTCCAGCATTGATCCACAAAACTGTTCTCGAAAATGCACATATATACAGGTAGCGAAACAGCATAGAGAGGTCTGTAATTCAGTGTAAAATGTAAAAATCCTCTTTATAACAGCAGCTTTTCTTTCAAATGAAAGTAAGTGTTCTAGCTTCAGGATACAGGAAATGTGGTTGGTATTTGCAAGACCCCTTTAATTGGTCTTTGCACTTAGACTGGAGTTCAAATGAAGGACATGTTTATAAGGGTAGGTCTTTGCAGCTGGGAGCATGTTTGACACAAAAAAGTCCTGAAAAAGTGGCCACACCAGGAGACATAAATGAAGGGGGTAGAGAGGGAGAGTTAAGATGCAGAGAAGCTTTGACAAGTAATCTGTTTTAATGCCTTCATGAGAAAGAGTTCCAAGCACAATTTTTGTACTTTATGGAAGGAGAATAAGTTTTAAAAAAGGAGAAAGGCAGTGTAAAATAAAGACTGTTTTTGTGTCTTCTGAGATATACAAATCCATTGCAAACAAATGTCACGTACATG
This sequence comes from Cephalopterus ornatus, assembly GCA_013396775.1. Taxonomy (NCBI): domain Eukaryota; kingdom Metazoa; phylum Chordata; class Aves; order Passeriformes; family Cotingidae; genus Cephalopterus; species Cephalopterus ornatus. The sequence continues at coordinate 31,047 of VZRE01013074.1, forward strand.
GTCTGGTAAGTTGGCTGTATGTGCATTTTCCTGAACATACATGAGAGAATGCTCCCAGAGTCCTGTATTTTTCCCCTTAGCTGCTTGTAGAGTATAAAGAAGTGATTTTGATACCTCTCCAATGTTTGGTGCAATCTGAGGTGAAGGGTAGTCCATTCCAAGGTTGGAAGATGTTCCTGGTACAAAAGGCAAGATCCCTGCAGGAAGAATCAGGGGAAAGTAGTGGCATTTCCATGCTCGGTATCTGGGAAATTTCTGAAAATGGAGGTGACAGAACTTGTAATCATTAGCTTTGTAGACTGGAGAGTTTCCTTCCGTTATGTCAGACAGAACATAGTTTCAAATAGTAGTATTCTGGAGCATTACCATAATGCATTTAGGGTTTTGAAATACAATATATGTATTATATTTAGACCTGTTTCAATTTTCTATCCGTTTAAAGCAGTGGATCTCCAGCCATACTGTCTCCACAGAGGATCTTGAGCTCTCAAGAATAGCTGTGTGGAAACTGCTATGCCACATTGTGAAACATGTCAGTAAGATGGTAAAGGCCAGTTTGAGGCATGACGTCATCTGCTTTCAGTGCTCCTCTTTTTGTTCTCTTCTGAATACCTCCCCCCCTCTGTTAACTATCAGACTTAAAAAAATCCTTTCATCTCCTAGGATCCCAGCAAAAATTCTAATCAGAATGCAGAGCCCTTTCAGCCAGATCAAAGATCTGCAGTTCGCCTTACTTTGTCCTGTCTGAGATGTGACTATTTCACACATCAGGGTGTTTTTCATATGATGGAAACATTAGCATAATGGAAGGAGGTTTTGTGGTGAGGTAACTGCTGATTCTGTATGTAGGTTTTATGCCAACAAAGATTTTCAATGGGTGTGAAAGCAATTGGTGAAGTTTTATGTTGAGATTCCTCAGGAGAATTTTTAATTGCATTGAACCCATGACCCACTCTGTAGAAAAAAGTATACACACTGTCTGCAGAACGTGTTTGTGTGTGCATGTACTCTGCAAATTCTTGCAACGATCTACCTAGATGTTTTTATTAGCTTTCTGTGATTGATAATTGCTTTTTGAAAGTGGAGTTTTTTCTGCAGACTTCAGGATTTATTACCTGGACTCCATACTTGATTATAATCACAAAATGGGACAATAGCAAACTGTTAGAACTTATTCTTAAATATAAAATATAAATTTATATATAATATTTTCATAAACTTGTTTAGGTTGGATGGTAGATAGTTACAATGTTGAAGCCTGATTTCAGCCTTTAAATCATTTTGGGACTAAGATGGTCTCTATATACATGAAATTTTGCTTATTCCTTAAAATGCTAGTGTATCAGTAGTTAGTGCAACATTACACGCAAAATAAGTTTCACCTGCCCTGTCTATATTTGCATATCTGTTCTGTGGGTGCAGAAGTTGCAGTTTTTGGTACTTTCATGCCAGTGAATCAGTTCAGTGTCTGAAAATGTTATAACTATGAAGTATTGTTTATAATAAATTATCATAATGGACCAAAAAAATGTATTCCTGAATTATACTTTACATGGCATTCATTCCCACTAGTGAGCTAGTTTCTATATATAAATCTGCAATATTAAATACCATTAACCTGTTGCAGCACAAATATAAAAAGAAGAGTTGTAGGCACAGTCCTGTAACATATTTAATTCTTCTTTTGAGGTGTTTTCATTGTCCTAAAGCTGTAGCCAAAATAGACTTTGTTAGTTGATAACGTTTTGGTTTTAAGTCCCTCCACAGAAATATGTGGTATAAAAATAATTGAGTCAGAAATATCTGCCTACTATTCAAGTTATGCGGCAGTTATATTTTGAAATGATATTGAGAAGCGGTGAAAGAGAAGAATATACTTTCGTAGGCAGAATGATATGTTTTCCCAATTTGGACACCTGCCTCAGCTGAGCAATCTAAAATAAGTCCATTTGCAAAAGATTTGGGCTGCTCTTTGGCAGGTTGGGAGACAGAAGGAAGGGAAACACCAGAGAGATTTACCTCATTAGAATGTTTACTCATTTTCATGTGAATGACAGAAATACCAGTGTTGAGTGCTGTTTCACTATGGTTGCCAGTGCGTGATGCTGCTTTATGTGAAGAAATACTGGTCACTATCCAAGCCAGTGCTGTCAGATGTAGGTGTTCTGGTTGTAGAGACTCTGCCACTTTTCTGGCTCCAGCATTCACTCATTTCTGCACAGAGGGGCACATGTTCTTACTCTCCCTGTCATCTTTCACAGTTTCTTTGTTGCCGTTATCTCTCTGTGGTTTTTGACAGCATGAGCTGTAGGAATCTATGGAAAAAACAAGTAGTAACTGCATTTCAGAACCCAGAGCCAAATTTCAGCAAGCCTTATCCTGTAACCACATCTAATTGAAGTGAGTGTGCTCAGAGTAACCAGCTGTGCCGTGCGGGAGAACTGTTTACAACACTGTAAAGCATTCAGAAGTGTTTCTTCCTGTAATACATGGCTTTTTAGTCATCTGCTTTTTGAAGTTCATCTGTCCTTTTGTATAGAGTTTCCTTTAAGGTTGGCAGAAGCTGGACAAGAATATTCTAGGCACTGCATATAAAAGTACAAAAAGTTGGAAGACTTTCTTTCAACACTAATCTCTTTTTATTTTTTTGTGTTGCTAACAGTAAGGGGATAAGCATTTGGATTTTAAAGGCTTTATATTTAAAACAAGAGGAAAAAAAGGATTCTCCTAAGAACAGAATGCAATATCAGGGGTGGTTCCCTCCTCCTGCTCTGCAGTATTTCTGGAGTCGATAGAAAGACAGACCTGTCAGATTCAGAAATTGAAAGAACTGACTCGATCCATGCTCCATGTGGATACATTTTTCATTTAATATTGGGAGAGAGGCTTTCATTACAATTCTTGAAAGAAAAGAATATTACCAGAATTTTTATATCCTTCTTGCCCATGGCAGCTGTTGGCTTTCAAATGTCCTGATTCTGAAGTGCATAGCTTGCCACAGCTGTTATGTTGAAAATACTCTTGGGTTAAATGTACATGTTGTAAAACTGATCCACTTACCAGGATTGACTTTGTATTTTCTGCTACAATTGTTTTCTCTTATTTGTAACTAAAGTAAGGCTTCTAAGAAAGTGGGATTGGACATCCACTAAGGATGTGAACTGTTCTGAAACATTCCAGGGCATATTGCACTGTGGGGTAACATGGAAAGGGATTTGTGTCTACCTGGTTTTCTATGTATTTTTCTTTACATTGTTTGAAGAAGAGTTTTGCAAAGCAAAGCTGGAATGAAAGCATCTCTCTTACATTCTAGTGCCTGAGAATTCCTGTTCTGTACCACACTTACTAAGAAAACTATCAGTATGTTTGAATGATGTCAAGTCATGTACTACTTCATATAGTAGACTGATGGAGAGAAGGCATTAAAATGTTTTTTCCTATCTTACCTTGGCCAAGTTGTGAAACACAAGGCTTATGCACTATTTCAATGAGAACTTCCCTTCATTTTACCATATACAATGAAAATCATTGTTACATTTAAGCTTGCTGTGTTACACAGGGCTTTTAAGATGAACGTTGTCTGATCAAGCATGTAAAAAAGGGGCTACGCCATCTTACTGGACTTTGTAGTAGTCAAAAAAAGTGTTGTGTGCTATGCTGGTAACAGTGAAGATGTTCAGGTTAGTAATGTGATGCAGTAGAGTGAATCCAGTAAGATCTGTTGTGCTCTGAGAATATCCATGGTTTTGGTGCATGTTGCTGCATAGTATGTAGTAACAGATAGCAGGTGTGATGTAGGTTCCAGAAGGTGAAAGCCTTTGAAAACGGAAGGAACATTTAAGATTACAATGATAAAGGATGAACTAATACACCACAGTTACACGTCTGATCTTACATTGTCCTATTATACACCATTTTAGATCAAGTCAGTTTATAACAAAATTAAAATTATTGTGATGCATCTTTCTTTAGCTTATGAATGACTGGGCATGTTAGTTTTCAAATAGCTGGCTTTTTTATTTACAAAAATTGATGTTTATGCTTTTGTAGGACTGAAAATGTTTGGTCAACAGTCGGTTACCAAGACATTTAGAAAATTATCTGATTATATCCAGCAGACCATAGATTTCTTTTTGACTCCTGTAATAAAGAAATTTGAAAAGCCAGCTTATGTTGCTTGATTCCAATGGCTCATCTTTTTCTAAATACATCCATTCTCTTCAGAAATGTTGAGAAATATTAGAGTGCAGAACAAAAATGTAAGTAGGTACATTAAGCTTGTATATCTGCTTATTTCTCCATATACGTTTGTGCCTGTGAAAAAGTGTTCTACTCCCCAAGGGCAGAAAAAGCTTGATTGCAGACAGACCCACCAAACAATGTTTTACTGTAATTGAATAGAGAAATATTGACTCAGTAGATAAGCAAAGGTCATGGATTAACATTTTCCTGGGAGAATTTCTGAGGTTATTACTCTTTCTCATTGTTTTACAGAAATGGGAAATTAAAGTGCGAATTTTTGAATGTAAGATGCCCAGTAGCAAAGTGGAAAAAAATAGTTATTTAGGGTGGGTTTGGTTTTTTTGTTGCTTGGGGTTTTTTTTGTTGTTTTAATGTTGCTTTAATAGTGAGCTATTTTTAAAGATGCATTCTTCAGATAATCTATCTGTATTGTCTGCTGGAATGAGTCCAATTTCATTTTTGGTACTTCTCTGTAGCAAGCACTCAAGTTACCCTGCTCAGCTACCCGCAACTGTTCCTTCTGCCACAGACTTTGTTACTTCTTTCTATTTCTGACCTTTAATTGGTAAATCTTTGGTTCCTCAGCAGAATAATCCTTTCCTTACCTTTTTTTTTGTTTGCTTGTTTGTGGGTTTGTTGTTGTTTTGGTTGGTTGCTTGGAGTTTTTCTGTGGAGGGCATTGGTGGTGGGGGAGAACAGTATGGGGTTGAGAAAAGCCAGGATAGAAGTCCAAGCATCTCTTGTCAGCTGATCAGATCCCCTTACCTATTTCCTAAAATCCTGGCACGTCCCCTGTCCCTGAAGGAGAATGTCTCCAGGCTTTCCATCTGCCTCTCTGTCTTCCCTTTGCTACATCAGTTTGAAAGCCTGAGGGAGCTTGTCCAGTGTGGAGTTGGTTGTTTCAGAAGTAACACTGTGGCAGCTCTCAGCGGTTGGTTTCCATCTTCACCAACCTGACCTACCCCTGTGGGATGCTGGGCTGCACATGCTTGAAAGGTGCCCAGGTTGTCCTTGCCTCACAGCTTTAGTCTAATTAATGATCATGTGCATGTGTGATGTGCCAGGTCCTCAGCTGATTGAGGGGAAACCACGTGTTGTCTCTCTGGACCAGATGAGGATTTGACCCAGGATCTAGTTCAGGGAACATTTAACCAGCCAACAAAGAATGCTTTCTTGGGTTTGTTGTTAAAATTGGAAAGGGATATACTAGAGAGCAGCTGGTAGAAACTCCTGTTTGCTCAGCTGTAAATGTAGACACAATAAACAGTCCTTCCTCTTGCTGAAAAATGAACAGGGATTTTGGTTATTTCACCCCCACCCCACTCACTTCAAGTCTAGGGCTTGTCAGGCTGAAAGCGTACAGATTTTGGCAACTGGCTTTCAAGTAGATTTTCACCTTTATGAGAAAAATCTTTTTTTTTTAAAAAATTGATGGGGATATAAGATTGGCTTTAATCTCTAAAGTCAACTAATTCTGATCTCTCTTCTGTCATTACTGTTTTCATTTAACAGAGGGGAAAAATACTTCTTTCTTCAGCCCAGGTTCCATTAGGGAGTGAGCAGAGCTGGACTAAACCAAGCTACAGGCAAAATAGATGGCCTCTGGCTGCAGGCATCTGGGAGTAAAATGGACACCATCACGCTCTGCCTTGTCTACACTTTTTGTGCCAAAGCTCTGACAAACTGGCTGCCAGTGTGTATAGCTGGGGCGTGGACAAGGTATAGCAGGTCTTGTGAGAGCATGACAGAGGAGCATTTGCAGTGGGAGTGGTGCCATCTGCTTTATCGGCAAAAAGGTTTCTTTTTTTTAATTCATTGAAATTACTGTCCTGCAGTCATCACCTCTTTTTGCAGTTTCCCTTGCCTAGATTAAATCATAAAGTGGCAAGTTCCTCTTGCATGAGATAGTGCTGTGTTGGTTTGCAAGTCATGATTCATTGGATAAATAAAGCCAGACTTAAATGACTGTGGTATGTACGTACCACATAGTTGTAAGTGTTTTTCCCTCTTTTCTGTATTGGTTCTCCTGTGCAGTGGGTAACATGACACATATAAGAGCCCTGTACCATGACTTGCGGAACTGTGTGCTTGCAAGTGTCTGTTTGGAGCCTGAATACAAGATCTGAGTAGGCCACTTCAACAGGACAGAGTAGCAGGACATACTGGCCTTGCGTTATGGATCAGTCATCAGCCGAACCAAAACCAGTGGTGGGTTATCATAGAATCATGGAATATGCTGAGTTGGAAGGGACCCATCAGGATCGTTGAGTCCAACTTTTGACCCTACACAGGACACCCCAAGAATCACACCGTGTACCTCAGAGTGTTGTCTAAACGCTTTGTGAAAGCAGGCAGGATTGCTGCCGTCACCACTGTATTTCTGACTAGCAGTCTTGGCTGTATTCCTGTCTCAAAAGGAGAGAAATTAGAAAATACGCCTTTGCATTATGAAATCCTCTGTCCGTTTTGGGTAGCACAACCTCATTTTACTGCTCAGCTTGTAGCTACCTACGCAAGGGAATATTTGTCCTGCAGTACATGCAGTACTTAAAAGGAAGTATCTGCTGTCTCTCTTTAAATAACAGCTCTGACTGCACAGTCTTTTTCTGAAAAGAGTAAAATGGTAACAAAGCTGGTAAGAGCTCACAAGTTTCAAACTGCCTGACAAAATGCTTGTTCCAGTTTTGCCATGTTTATCCTTGATTCATTTACTGATCCGTGTGATTGACATGATGCACAATATGGATAAAGGACATTTCTGTCTCACTAGGTCTTAGAAGAAGTTAAGTACTAAGAGATACGCACTCTGAAGTGCTGTCATTGAGTAACTTACAGTGATTAGGGAACAGATAAAAACGTATTAAGAACGACCTGAGCATTTTTTGTTACTCATTGCTAAAAGTATTTTAATAGGAAAATGCATGATTGGAAGAACAAAAAAATACCAGTAAGCTGTTGCTCACTGAGACATGACATGAGAAGTAAACAGATTAATGGTGAACTACCTGGTAGGTGAGACTTGGCTGTGCACCAATAGTTGACCTTTCGGAAATGGTTGTCTTTTTGACAGTGGCTGTAGCTGAAACTACAGGTATCAAGTGTTTCAACTTTTGTTGTGGGTGTTTATGGTTAATATGAAAACCTTATTTGTTTAACTTGACAACTTTCATAACTCTGCCTCCCCTTCCCTCTAGGGGTACAGAAGGAGAGCAGTGCACAAAGACATCAGACTGTAGTAGTGAAGAATGGAAAGGGCATAGGTAGTAGGTCAAAATTAGGTTAATTTGAAAGGTGTGCCTGTGGCAGCAAAGCTGAACAGGTGAAACCCGAGATGCGTCAATCCAGTTTTTTAAGTGTTTGGCAGCAAATGCAAGGTTTGGTTCTTTTCTTGCTTAGGTTGACTACTAAGATCCATTCAGTATTTGTATTCCTGCAGCACTATCTTGCCAGCACCTCTCTTTTCCTCAGGTCACGTGTGGTGAGAAACCGAGTAACTTTGCAGAATAAATGGTTTGGCTGTCACAGTCTTTGAGATGCTTAAGACAGAAGTACACTGTTTGTAGTTATGCAAGTTCAACTGTGATCAAACTGAAAAGTGTCAAGGGTTGTGTCAGTGGATGTAATGTTACAATAGTTAGAAGCTAGTGTGTGATGTATTTCTGGGAGCTATATTGTGAAGCATAAAGAATTTGAGTAAAATAACTGGAAAATGCAACATTGTTACAGCGTAGACTCCAGCTCTCAGTGAATTAGGTTTCTGACAAAATTATGTTATTTTTGCCTCAGGTTAAATTTAGGCTGTATATTAGCCATGATTAAAAATTTGCTGCATGCAAATAGTATAATAGCAATGTCTACTTACAGGGTGAGGTTTTTTCCTGCCCTTAAAATTAGGAAGTCATTATTTGCTTTTGTTGATAGCAATTTTTATGCATATCCGTAAGATGTGCCTATTCATAATAATGTGAAAGCAGTGTTCTGTTATAGTTTATAGAATGTGTGATTCAGTTCCCTCTGACACTGTTTGAACTATTCCGAAACTTAGAGTCGCTGTCTTGCCAGCATGGAAAGCCTTTGATGCTACATCTCCATCCATCTTGTTTAATGGTTACTGGAAAGCAAGCTTCACTGTGGCATCCCTGCTGTAGTTGGTGGCTAAGAGATGGAGGTTCTAAAACATCCAGGTAATTTATTTTTAAAAAATGAAACCTCTAACGAGATATGAAGCAATTTAATCCCTAAAATCACATAATCTTACAGTTACCTGTGGTTGAAGAAGATCCATGACATAAGTACTATTTGGTATGCAAAAAGTTTTTAAACTTACTTGCAAAATGCAGCTAGTGGGAATTACCTTCCTGCTCGACTTTTTGGCAGTCTTTAGTGGGGAGTCTCTCTCGTTTGGCAAAGTGAACCAGGCACAAAGGTGATTTCAGTAAGTAGAAATTACAAACAGGCTTTCGCCAACATTTCTTTTTCATTTTGAGAAATTAGTTGATAACTTGAGTACTAGCTTTCAGACAGGTGGAGAATTAATTGAAGTAATGACAGGCATAGCTGGGCCACTAAAATGGTAACAATCAAATTAGTGCTTTACTTATATATGCCATTTTTTACAACTTCGTGTTAATCGTTTTTCAAAGACCCAAGTAAAAGATTCCAGCAGAACTGACCCTTTCTTGAGCTTTTAAGCAGCCGGTTTTGTCCTGACACACTTGGAAATTGCCGAGATTAAAAAAAATTATCTGAAGCAAGAAACGTGTTTTGTTTTATGGGTCTTAATTTCTCTGTTTCTGTATGCCAGGATACCGGGAAAAGATACAATTAATGGAAGAGTTGATTTTAAATTAAGCGCCTTATTGTGGTTGCATGGGGACAAGGAAGGGCACTAGAGAGCATCTTATCAGAATTACTATGGCAACAGCTTTCTTCATCGTTCCTATGTTTTTCTCAGCCTATAATATTCTGTATGCAACCACTAGATTATTAATGGCATTTATATTCAAACCCAGTCATTTAATCTGTAAGTCCAGAAGTATTTGTCACAAAAAGCTGTGTCCTTTAGAGTCAATAGTTTAAGGAGATGTTGGGCTTTTTATTATTGTTATTGTTATGACACAACTTTTCCTTTTTCATCTTATTTGTTGCTCTTAGAGTGAATTTCAGCTTTATGATGAAAGTGGTATATATTCTTCATGTGTGTGAGAAGAAAACTGGATTCTTCCTGAGTGTCCTTTAGAAAAGGAGTGGAGAGGTGAAGGGCAGTAGATAATTCTGTTATCCTAGGAAGAGGGAAAAAATAAGAATACTGTATCAAAGAGTCTGTTTATTTGGTTTCCTTCATTGCAGTTCACCTCTTCATTCTGTTAAGCCAGAAAAAGGGTTTGCTTTTTTCATAGTTTGCATTTGAAATTAAACTTCTCAATGTCTAGAAATTTGTTTTCTGCATGAAGTTAAACCAGGCATCACCTCCTTTTTTTGGTAGCAATGTTGTTTTATCTACCAGTCATGCTGAGGATAGCCAAATGACCAGCTTTATGAGCTAGGTGGCAACCTTCTCTTTAACCTAGAACGCTGACCTGTGTTGATACTGGATTTTTAAGTGTTAAGACCTTTAGTTTGTAGCTAGGTATAAGGCCTGTTGAGGCATAGACAGCATGCTCAACCAAGCTGACAGAGAAGAAATCCTGACCTGTGTTCTTAGAAGTGAACTTCATTGGTGTCCTGCCAGAGAAAGCAAAGTTCTGGAGTGTTTTGGATCTACATGACGAGAGGAGCTTTTTAGAAAACATAGCCTGGAAGCATTTTCCCAGGAACAAAGAGCGTACAGCGTGTATGTTGTTTGAGCCTTGGCATTGCTTTCTCAGTCTGGTTATGAACTAATCAGAATAAAGGTTTTAGACATTTGATGTGAGCCCGTGGGATGCTGAAATTGATTGAGTAGTCTGAAGTATTCCTCCTCTGTGCTTTGCAAATGATTCTAGAGGGGTTCAAGGCTGCTTGGTGTAGCCTAGCAGCAGAAGGTTGGAAGAGCAGCTGCACTGCAGTTCTGTTATATTCACTGCCTCTGGATGGAAGGACTGATAAATAATTGAAGTATTTTTTCAGGAGTACCAGTAGTTGCTTTGAACTGTTGCAGTACCAGGAATTGCAATAAGTTGCTTTAAACTTTGTTATAGGCTCCTTTTCTGTTGTGTTACTGTTTCATGGTGGTTCTTACGTCCATTTAGGTATAAGCAATGCATTTCTTCCATACTGCTGTAAACTGCTTGGGCATTGTCCATTACTTTGAAATTTTTAACGTTTTTCTAGGATTTTGCAATTCTTTGATACTGTTTTTTCTTTTAACATAGGCTGTTTCTTAAGGCTGTTCCTGTTTTAATTACAAGGGTGCCTTAAATTCATCAAAAGGAGGAAGAGCATTTAGTTATAGAAGAGATTGATAACAATGGGCAGAAATGCTTGTTTTATCAGAAATTCAGCTTGTCATTTATTAAGCAACACTAAAAACTGTCAAAGTAACTAGGTCAGTAAAGGATAAAGTACATCCTAGCTGCCATACGGTTGATTGCTATGTGATAGTTATTGTTAGAAAGAGACTTTGCAAAGCTGAGCTTTCTGTGCACAAATGTGGTTTTGAGCAATGCAGTAGCTACCCTGAGATTACTGAATGGTGAATTTTCTCCCTTCAGCTGATGGGAGAGAGTGTTTACCAGAGTGATCCTGAGTCTTCCTAAATAACTGCGTAATATGTACTTAGGCCCAGAATTTCTCTTCATCCAGATTTAGTCTTATTATCAAGCCTAAGGGTTAAGGAAAGGTAAATCTGTAACACTGGAGTGAACAGAATGAAAAGCTAAATATGGTGTAACATATGAAAAAAGGCCTAAAACTAAAAATATCCTTTTAAGTCCCCTGTTCAGCTTTGATGTTTGACTGTGCTTCTGTACTGTCGTTTCTCCATAGCTGATCATTTAGGTCTGTTTTTATCTGGTCATTTAGGTCTGTTTTGGTGCCATCATCAGGCATTCATCATGGTGTTAGAGCTCAGTGCAAGTCCTGAGCAAAAAACACTGTGCAAGAAAATATACATTCATGTGGAGACGCAGTGAACCTAATTCGGAAGAATTAACTTTAGCATCAAAGCAATTGAGTAAATTAGTTCAAAATAAAAGGTGGGGAAAAGTCAATAAAAATTAAAATAGAATAGCAGCTGTATGTGGGCTTTTTTCTGAGGAGTCTGCTAACCAGTTCTCTACTTGTGTAAAATTCTGCCTCAGCATGAGACTACCCTCTGTTATAGTGGACTTGTCTAGTTTTTTAACCTGTCCTATTACTGCTTTCGATAATTGATTTCTTCCAGTATGTATGCTGCTTGAGTTTTTTCTTTTAACACAAAAGCAAAGTGCTCCCTCTGTTTTTGAGTGTAGGCGGTTAATGCGTGAGGTATTTCCTCTAGGACTGATAGGTTTATACATGAAATTTTAGAAAGGATGTATACAAAGAATGGGAAGGCTAAGATGCAGGCAAAGAAGAGATGGAAAAATCGAGTTTTGTTCATGTTTAAAAGGAAATTTTCGTCAATAATGATTGTTTTTTCAGGGCTCTTGCCTTTGACACTGACATATGAGCAATGTCTCGGGTCCATTTAAAATGCAGATGATTTTCTCCAAGGCCTGTGGCTTAAAATGACAGACAAAAGGAGAGTTTTGGGTGACAGCCTTCCAGTTTCCAAGCTAAGCCTGCCTGGAATCCATTTGTTCATTATGCACTGTAGCTTAAAAAATGTGCCTGAGATGAAAAAAAAACATGCATTGCAAGGGAGCTTCTCAGCCCTGTGTAACTTGTGTACAATGTGAATTTGCTTTGGATTCATTCCCTTGAGAGAGCTTCTTCCTGGCTTGCAGAGGTATTTCTTACTATATTTATTCATTTTAAATCTCATTACATTTTGCTTCAGGACTTTTTAGAATTTTATGTGAATGAGAAGAAATCTGGCACTCTTCCCCTCCTGATTAAAGCAAATGAACATGCAGACCCATATTTCTCTCTAGTCCTAAAAGAAGTAAGAGAGATAGGAAGTTAGGATATGTGGATCACTACAAGGTACTTTCTCATTAGATCAGGTAAATGTGGAGAAAGGAAGGGGAGGAATAAAAATAGTGTCTTGTACAAGGATAGCCTCTAGCGATACCAGGAATTGGATCAACCCTTAAGAAAGCCACAGAGTACGAAATGGAGCTTCTGATCAGCAAAGAATTGGAACTGATCTGCTGAGCTGGCTTTCCCTCTGTACTACCAGGAAGAGAACAGCAGAGCTCTTCCTGGTAGTGTATTACTTCTGCAGCACTTTCTCTTCCAGCAAGTTTTCCTTCAATGTCTTCCTCGTTTGTGACTGTCCCCGAAGCAGTGAACTCCCTTCTACCAAACATACAGAAAAGAACATGATCCAGCAAGAGGTGCTTCTGTTTGCTCTCAAGGTTGCTGTATTAATTCCCTTGGGAATATAAGGTGTGTGAAAGCAGCACAAGAGTGCATCACCACTTGATGGCACCAAATAAAACTGAAAGAACCTTTGAAGAAAATAGGGAAGGAACTCAGCTTTTCTGCAGTGTGTGAGGGCACCAATGTACGTCATGTTTGCTGTAGTAGTATAGCACTCCATGAAGCACTCTCAGCATCTATTAAACTTTTCGGTTTTTCGGGTTCTTTCACACAGTATGAGTATGTCAACACTGTTGTAAATAATAAGCAGTAGGGCTTTATGCAGGAACTTAGTAAACAGACAATGTATTCTTAGCCCAAGGTGCTGGCCAGTTTGAGCAAGAGAGTGTACTTGCTTGGCTAAGAATGTTCTGGTTGCCTTGTACTGAGGCAGTATCTCTTCCACATTATAATCATTTTGCAAGAGTACAAAGCAACTGTTAGTGAAAATTGAGCTTTGGGACTGCATAATTTGAACAACTTCTCAAAATAAGGAGAATTCTAGAACCACTGCATTATGTGCTGTTAGATTCACAATGACCTTGATATTTCAGGATCTTCTTGTATTACAGATATTCCTCTTCTTGTTTCCTGTGGGGGCAGATGTTCTCAGCTCAGTGACTGGAAGGATGACTGTATTGATTGTTCAGCCATTAACACTGAAGTGTACCAACAAAGAGCTTCCCTAATACTGTTGCAGTTGCTTCTCCTTGTCTTTTCTGAACACATTATAAGAATCCTGTGCTTTGTGGGATTTTAATAGTTCTAAGAAAAATGAGTTTCAGCATCAGGCATCTGCAAGATAACCTTCTGGTTTTTCCATTAAATACACAGCAATTGCTAGAGGCTTCCTTTATTTAATTCATTCTGAATCCTCTGCTTTCTGTAGTTTTAACTTCCTTTTTCTTTTCATCTGTCCCTGAACATATTGCTTTGCTTAATTATATCCTGTTTTGTGGACAAAGAGAAGGAGGAAGATGTTAATGCTTGTCAAAAGATGAGCAACCTCCTCTTTTCCCTGATTCCAACTGTAAAACCAGATAACTTGGTTTATTTTCTCAGCTAGCAGAAGAGAGACAGAGCTTATCTCAGCCTTAAATGGATCAGAAACAATCAAAGATTGCAGCATACTTGTTTCCCTTTCACTTCCAATTCTCCTACATCATGGGTTAATGGAAGTGTGTAGCGTTGAGGGATCTTGTGCATGCCTGTATGTTGCATTCTTGCACCAGTCCCTTCTCTTCATTCCCATGAAACTGCTTTGTAATTGTTAGAATTAACTAGAAAACTACTTGACTGAGAAGCTATTTGCTTTTCATTTGCATAGCACCTAGTGCAGTGGAGACCTGGTCTGAGGGTAAAATCCTAATAGTAACATACATACAGTAATTACATATGAGAGATCCTAGGGGTCACCATACACATGCACGCTCAAATCATTGCCAGCCCTACCAACTCACGCAGATTTTTTAGGAGTTTTTATAACATGTCTCTGAATTTTGTGCATGTCGATTCCAGCAAGGAGTGTTGATTGAGGATCAGTTTCATTCTGTTTCTAAACTGCATTGCATCACTGTTAGGCCTTTTTATGTCCAAGTGCAATTTGACTTTAAACCTAGAAGCTTTTCATCACTACAGTAAGCTGGTAGCAATGCCAAGGTGCAGGAGGTATTGGAGTACTCTCTCACTGTGGTGTACTCAAGAGAATAAATAAAGCTCTGGAAAGAGTTGAGTATTTAAACCCATTGAAAACCTTCAGCTTTGTTTTTTTGATTTGATGTGGTTTGTTTTGTTTTGGTTTTTTATTGTTTTTGGGGGGTTTTGTTTGTGTGTTTTTGGATTTTGTGGGGATTTTTGTTTTTTTGTTTATGTTTGGGGTTTTTTTGTTGGTTTTTTTTTTTTTTTAGTACTTGCTTTCCTTCTGCAAGGATTTTATCAAAAGAAAGGCATAGGTATTTGAGAGCATCAATGTCATGTTTTTTGAAAGATGAGTCTAGTTTTTCTCTTGTGAAACAATATTAACCATTTAATGACACTTTAAAAGATGCTAGCAGCTTTATTGCTGGGTGCTGGTGTTCCAGTTTGACCCTTCTTAAATCGCTGGTGAAACAGTCTGTAGCAATTAGATAATTTTTTCATCAAAATATGATTAAATCCAAGTTGCTGTAATTGATGCTTCCTGTAAGGATTATTGATACAGGACTTTATTGAAAGCAAATGTATGTTTGAACTCCAGAGGGAAGAAAATGGAAAGCAATTACAGCAACAAAATGGATGCTTGTAATTTAATATTCAAAGCATGCTTTTCTTTTTTCTATTAAATTCTAATTTAATGGGGAGATTTCACGTGCCACTTAAAACTCCATATATTTAGACTCTGTAGTGATTTAGCTCCCCTTTTGGCACAGATGTCTCCTTCATTCTGAAGGCTCTCTGGGCTGCAGTACTTTTCCAGGCTTGGTCATCTGTATAGCCCTCAGCAATAAGCAAGAGATTTACTGAGGGGGACAGGGAGTTGGTGGCCACGTTAATCTGATAAACGTTCTGGAAGGCATGCTCACTCAGATGGAAGAGTCAACCCTGCCTCTAAATGGTGCTGCAGCTTGGCTTGGGGCTGCAAGCATCTGCACATGA
>VZRE01013094.1:4281-22029 GCA_013396775.1 Cephalopterus ornatus
GCGACGCGCGTGTGCCCAGATTAGCTAGCAAGCTGCAATAAAGTGTTCGGTTTTCCCGGCGTTGTGACGCAGGAAAGGACGATCCAATCACGCACACAGCACCGGCCGAGGGCAGAGAGGGCAAAGAGAATTTATTGATATGGCGACCCCCCTTTATGGGGTTTGTCGGCGCCAATTCCAGGAGGAGGGAGGAGTTTGCCAAACACGGAGGCGAGGGGAGGTATACGTTACAAATATGGTATGGAGGGGTGGAGACTTCCCAACATGGAAGCAGGGGGTAGGGTTTAGTGCAAACATGGTAAAAAAGGTGCAACAGAAACAGTTTTGAAACAGCAATCAGTAACATCTAGCCTTGTCCAGATTATTCTTCTTCCTTTCTGGCTAAGTGAACCCCCACATATGCCATTTTCTGTATTTATTTTTTTTTTAATGCAGTGGAGAATGGTTCCCTTAGAAGCATCAAATAAGGTGTTGTTTCAAATTAGTGAGAAACTATAATTTTATAACCAAGTGTTGAGATACTATTAATATATTCAGGCAAAGGGTTGCGTGATGCTGATAGACTGTGAATGCACATAGGAATGTTTGAGCTCTGCTCCCTTCCATCTTGCTGATCCATCTACATTGAACTGATATCTCCTAGGGTCAGGTCTAAAGTCCTGGATAAGGAGAGACAAGGCAAGACTGAAACTCCTCATTCCTCATAATATAAAGGACAGCAACTGGGAAGATGTGCAAAAGACAGTCTAGTAGGGCACAAAATAAGTGTAAACACCATGATGCAGTGGTAACATCAGTATCAATAATTTTGGTAGCAGCTGATATGTCATTTGTTGAAAAGCATAGTGTTATTTTGGTATTGATATATTATGCTTCAGTGTTTCAAATCAATATTCAGTGAGCAAATAAACTAGAAAATGTTTAAAAAAACCTCACGTGTCTTCTGGACTCTAAGATTAAAATTCAGATTTGGCAACAATACAAAGATGAGGAAAGGAGATTTGTACTTTGGAAGCCCTGTAGGCCTGGTATACATTGTACAACCAAAATACTATTCTATCAGTATGAATGGAGGCAACATTTACAAGATAGTTTATTCTTTGGTGGATTTTTGGTCAACATTTAATTTACTGAAATGCTTCATAGTAACCATAACCTAAAGAAAAATTTTTCCACCGAGTAAGGCCTATTTTCTAATGGGTAGTCATCCCACTGATGCCATTGGGACTACTCATCAAATTATGATGCATCTGGAGCAAACGTGACAGAACAGAATTATATGAATACCAAGAGAAAAAAAAAAAAGAAAAAGGAAGAAAGAAAAGCAATTCTGCATGATTAATGCAAAAGACTGGAAAATTATACCAGACTTTTAATGAGCCTTGACCTAGTCAAAATAATCAAGTACTCGAGGTGGTCATGACATCCATCAGTTATGACTCTCTTGCTATGAAGAAATATTTTCAAATCAGTCAAATGCGATTATATTTTATGAGTATATAAGTGTAGTAAAATATAATTTCTGGTCAATAACTTTAGAAAAAATCAATTTTACATCTGAATATAACCATAGTACTTCCTCACCATTTATGCTCTTGCTCCAATTAATTTACTAAGACTTTTCAAATATGAAGTAACCTTCATTTGCTAGAGTAGGTTTGCATTTCTTAAATTTATTTGAAGGTTTAAACATTCTAGCATCTGTTTAAATAAAATATTAAAGTGTTATTTTATACGTAAAGAACTATAAATTTGTGTTCATTGGATGCTAATGTAATAGTACTGAGCTCAACCTGAGAAATGTTTCTTTTTGGGATATGTAATGTAGGCTTTTATATGTTGAACAAGCATGCAACATAATGACTGAAACCACATAAAAAACCCTACTAAAGTCTGATAAAGCTGCAAGAATAACACCTGTGTTGTTTGTGATGAGATTAGGAACCCTGCAGGATTAATAACCCCAAGGAGGGTATTTGACTTGGAACTGGCCTCTGCTGAGCTGCAGGTATTGAAAAGCACTACATAAGACGTAGTCTAGTGAAGAACAGCTTGGTGGCTAGAAGAGTGTGCAGAATGAAGGCTGAAAAAAAATGACGACTTAAGGCCAGGAGGCATAGTATCAAGCAATACAGTAGGCTTAATGTCTGAAGTTGACACTTGTTAGGAGAGAAAGGCATGAACAAAAGCAAGAATTTGAGGAAAATTTAGGGGCAAGGTCCTGACGAGCAAAGCCAGATTGTTTCTAGGAGGTTGCTGGTGTTAGGATTATTTAAAGATGCCTCTGCCCAAATTAAGGTGCAAATGGGACCATATGCCAAGGTCAATAGTATGTATTTTGTTTTACAGTAAATATGAGGTAGAGAGAGAGAGAGAAATAGGAAGAGAGAGATAAGGGGGAGAGAGAGAATGAGAGAGAGACAGTAAAGTCTTAGGTAAATCTTAAGTGAATCTTTACCTTTAAGTAAAAAGGTAAATTTATCACCACCACATAGATTCCAACAGCATCCTAACAGTCCTTCTTCTGGTATTCTTGATGGTGAGGGTCCCAAAATTGTGCTTCTGAGGTACCACTTTTATCCAGTCCAAGTCCCCGATAGTCATGGGGCATCACAGATGTTCCCACAACTTGGGATGGCATGGGTGTAGGCAATTGTTTATTTCCCACAGCTTGCACAGTGGAATTTTGTCTGGTGTGCAAATTTCAAACCTTCACCTTCATTTAGGTCTGGAGTTAAAGCTTTCCTTTCTCACAGTTTTCCATAGTGGGAATCTTTGTTTAGATAGGTTACCCAGATCTGCCTTGCCAGGCCTAGTTCCCCTTGTTGCCATCTGCTGTTATCACAAGCTCCTGTCTTGGTGGCTTATCTTATGGGAATTTCCTTCTGTGACAGTGTTTTGAGACAATGAAGTCCTGAGAGCTGGCTCTTATAACACTATGTGCCTTACCTTACAAGGGCTGTAGTAGAGACAAGACGTACTTATGTATCTTACACACTTGGAAGCTACTTGAACTTTCTGTAATCACTCTCTGCCACAGTGACTTCACATAGTTGCCTAATGCCTCCCAACCTGCAAAGATGTATATTACTGAATAATACATATGTCTTATAATAAGCTTTTAGCTTAGGGCGGCTCAGAATAAGCCATTATATTATTGCATAATTGTGATATGTTACAAATTGAAAGAGAGAAGTGTTCTGCACACGTACTGTGAGTGGTGAGAGGATTCTTTCTGGATTTCTGTGAGAAAAGGTTAGCAACAAATGACTGGATAAAATAGCTGTCTTAATAAAACAGGATAAAACCAGGAATACAGATAGAGAGTAAATCTTCCATCTCTTAGATGCTAGGAACCTTGTTTTCATGCAGCATCAGACAGGTCCTGGATAGATTTTCCCATGGCACTCTGCACAGGTGCCAACCATGGAGGGGTTCCTCCCCCTTCTAATGCTATAGTGGCTTTTATCTTGTGTAAAAATGCAACCCATGGTACATCCCTGGTAGACTGGATGTTATCTCTGTTATAACACCCACCAGTGTCTGGTAAGAGCTGGCGTGGGGTGCTTCAGCAGGTTCCCTTACAGAGGCTATTCATGCTAATCTATGGGTCCTTACACCCTCAGTACAAGGCCCAGTAGTGGCTTGTCCAAGATCACTAATTCCTCAAACATATTGTATTCCACAATGTTCCCAATAGAATAATCAATTGCACAAGGCCAAGCATCGAGAGTTCAATCCTTTGTGATGGATTTTTGTATGCATTTAAGCATTTTAATTATTTTTTGCAAAACTCAGCAGACAAGTTATCCCAAAGAATGCAATTACAGGTCATACATATTGTATGGGTTTATTGGTATTGAACTGACTTTTACTGATTTAGTGTAATCCAAGCTGCTTCACTAAAACTTGTGTGAAACATTTAATTCTTCTGCGATGATGGTGCTGCACTTGGTAGGAAATGAAACACCATGCAAATTAAGAAGTGAAGCTTTCTATCTTCAGCTGATGATGCAATATAAAAGCAAAGTACTTGCTGCTCCATTTTTATTTAAAGACATCAGTAAGACCACATAATCATGGTGTTCAGATATTTCAATTCTAGTTTGGTTCACATAAATGCCTTGAATGCAACATGCTAAGGATATAAATACTAGACATGTCTGAAAGTTAGGAAGACTCAGAATCTTATCCTTCGTTAATCAAAGTTTATAGAAAACCAAAACAAAGTAAAATATTTTGCTTTCAAACATCCTGTCTTCCAAATGCCTGATGAATAGCCTTTTCTATTGCCAGTTGTTGACCTTTGAGAATGTCTTCCCAGTGCTAGGACAACAGATGTTTAAGAAGTTACTGTGTCTGCATCTTGAATGTGTGCAAGTTGGGGATTGTTTGTAAACTCCAAATATTGTACTAAGTGATTCCTGAAAACTGATCATAAAGATGTATTGCTTTCTTATCTATTGCCTTTATTATAAGTTTATTATATCGTGAATAATGTTTTCTGAGAAAAAATTCTGCATTTTAGCTCGATATAAAATGTTCTGTTTCACTACTCTTAAATAAAAAGATAAAGTTCAAATCAGCATCAAATGAAAATATCATTCTAAATGGAAAAATCAAGAAATTTCATTTTGAAAATATCAGAACATGTTGTTCTCATGTTTTTTAGCTGTACTATTTCTTACTGATAAATGTATTTTTTTTTAAATCTTAGTAATTGAAATTGTTTCAATAGAATCTCTTTTCAAAAAAGTCCACAGATTAACAATTACATATTTCAGAATAAATATCTTCTTTAATTTCAGAATGTTATTTTGTTTCAGGAAACCGTAAGTACCTATTTAATTATGTCTCTTAACTCCAATCACCGCTAAGTAAATGTTATTAAAAATTCTGTGTTCTCCAAAGTTTTGTTTAAATTAATAAGCAGACTCAAGCATCCAAAATAGTAATTTTTCCTGCAATGCATTTCATAGTGCATGATAAAAAGACTTTTTGCAACTTTTTTTGTAAAAATAAGCTAGACAAAAATAACATTTCTTCCCCACCACCACTTCCTCATTTATAAGATTCTTAATAGCAGGTATTTAGAAGTATTTATTTTAAAAAGTCCCTGCAATCCTTCTTCTTGTTGTAAATTGTATTCTTTCCCATTTCTCAAGTAATTTTCTGTAATAGGTTCCTCATGACACAGATTGGCAGAAATTAAATTATTAAGTCAAGGAGATGAGGTTATGATAATAATAATAAATAACCCATTACATTTAAACAGACTGTTTAATCTTCAAAGTGCTTTCCAAGCCTTAACTAATAAAAGAACAAAGGAAAAAATTAACTTTAAGGGACCATAGACCTCTTGGTTATCAGACATTCTAGGTTCCCACTAGCACTTAAGTTGTTTAGCAGAATCACAGAGTCACTATAATAGAATCATTAATGTTGGAAAAGACCTCCAAGACTGTCGAGTCCAAGGGGTCGGCAAAGCTCATCAGGACTGGATTTATCAATGTCTCTGTATTTTATACTGGTTACACAAAATCTTTTAATCAGTGATAGTTTCTGCATTAGTGGATGTAAGGGTTACTTGATCTCTGCAAATGAGTCTTCTCGAGTAACTATTGGGGTAGTTCACCTCCAGTCAGTACAAGATATGTGAAGTTGTCCTATGGGGACTATCGTGATCTTGCATCAAATGACTCATCTACATTGGTTTTACATTTGTCTCTATTGGCTGCCCAAAGGACAGTAAAAGATGAACACCTCTGAGAAAGAAGTTGGGCACGACATTGTCCTTGTTCTCACACTTTGTCCTTGAGCATGCCTCTTGGCTTGAGAGGTACTGAAAATGTTCATACATAGATAGCAGTGTGAATTTTTAAATAATGCCACATACTTATTGTAAACAACTAGACACCACTTTGGCAAAATTGCACTTGCACTTCTTTGTGTGGCAGCAATGATGTATCTTTTTTCTTGGGAAAAAGTATCTATGATTTTGTACTAGTTGAGTTCTCAGGGTCTTCAAAGACCATCTCCTTTATCTTTGAAATTTTATGGCTGACATCAGAGGAATCAATCAGACTGGGGTCTGATGGTTTCTTGACTTTGACTTCTTATTCCACTGTTGTAAGAAGGTTCTCAGGTAGTCTGGATTGTCTTTCTTTTGAGTGTGAGGGGTAAGAAAAAGCACTTGCTGAGGAAAGATTTGCTCTTTCCTTGTTTAAAGCAAACTGCCTGAATGTAATTCTGTGCAATGTGCTCTGGAATGGCCCTGCTTGAGCAGGGAGGCTGGACCAGTTGCCCCACTTCCAACCTTATCCATTCTGTGATTCTGTGATTCTGTGATTCTGGGATTCTGGGATTCTGTGAAAGGGTTTCCTTAGCATATTTCAGTTGCTGTTCTCATAATTGGAATCTAATTTATAACCTTTTCCTGAACATCTTAACTGAATGTCAGAAAAGTAGGTAATAATATCGATAGTGTAGACATCTTGGAATTTACACAAGCAGAAAGAAAAAGATCTTCATCTTGCCTTTGACAGAAGGCAGAGAAATTAAAAGCATGGTTCTGTTAATCCATGGTTCTGTTGGAATCCTGATACAGAATAAGCTCTGGAAGGAGAAGAGATTATTTAGGTGTAACTTAACAGGATAAAATCATTTGTAATGAGCCCAACACATCTAATGATGAAATACGGAAGCATGCTGGCATCCCTTATACGGCTGTTCTTCATTATATTCCACTGGTCTTTTTGCTCCTTGTTTATAAGAGTATATTAAGAGATAAGATGTTTGAGATTTGATATGACAAAGACTTTAATAGCATGTGATTTTCTTTCTTTTTACTTCATCCAAATTGATGCCTTTCTGATGGACCTAGGGAGTTCTTAGGTGGTGTTCTTACTTATGTGACATGCAGTCAGTCCACTATTCATGCTTTGGGGGACTGTGAGGAGTTGTAGTGATGAAACAACATAAGCATTTTGCAATTGAGCAGGTATTGATGTCTAAGATGAGTTGCAGAAAGGATCTCAAAAGATCTGAATTCAGTTCTCTTTTTCATGAAGGACTTTATTCTAATAGAAAACATCAGAGGGAGACTTTATAAGACGAATAGCAGCACATCATCTTTTACATCGTTTGGACAGTGATGTCAGAAGTATATCCAGTAGCAGAGGGGGAGAGTAAGTAATCTAGAAGGATTTGATGAAACCTATATTTGGGTTTGGATTTATTTGTTGTTTTCCTCTCCTAATACGACTCTTCATCAATACATTACGTTTTCATAGGATAACAAGGAAAGGAGATGTGGGAAGGAGAGAAAATATAAAGACTACAAGGCTGACTTGTTAATTTTTAGGTATCAGTTTGACCATCTCAGCAACTGATATTTTTCATTAACAAGATGGGCAATTATCACTATGGTTTAGCTGGGCTTTTTGTCTTTTTATTTTCAGATCTTTTTAGAAACATATTTAACACAGAAGAATATACAGTCTTTGATTGCTTTTCTGGATGCTACCTAGTGAATGTACTTTTCAGCAGAATGGCTCTGACCATTGCTGCTTCACAAACTGCTCTGTTACTTCTATAGAGATTTTCCTTTTACTTTCAGGGGCTGAAGGAAACCTCATATATCCAGAAGACAGCAAAATAAATGGTGTTTGACTCTGTTGAAATAAAGGTATTTTTTGTCCTATGCACAGTTAGGTCCAGAAAGCCCATTCTTTTACTGGGTTGTTTAATCAAACATTTTGTTTGACCCTTCTTCATTTTCATTCCCTCTCCTCTTGTTTGCTTTTTTTTTTTAGCTTCAGAAATTCCCCGAAAGAATTCAGTTCTCAGTTAGCTATTACATAATTTCATTGGCAAAACTGAAAAGATTATTTCTTATGCAACATGATATGTTGTTGGTTTTCAAATGTATTTCTCACCACCACTTTTCAATGAACCCTCCATAAATCCAGCTGAGGGCAGGCAAGATCCATGTAGCTCTGAGAGAAAGAATAAATGCAATTTACTAAAGATTCATGAGTTGTTTCCTCACAGCCTGCCAGCTATTATACCCAAGTATAGTATATCTGATGGAATTATGCTGAACGTGAAATAATGTTTCTGCAGCAACTGAATTTGAGAAAGATCACCACTAGTCTCAAAAGGAATAGAATCTCTTTCTCTTAATTTACCATAAAATATAAACTCATTTTAGCATCTGGGTTTAAAATCAACCGTAATGACAGTTTAATTTCTTTAAAGACAATATTGTACTCCTGCCTTGCATGATCTGTGTGAGTTTACATACATTGTAAATCATTCCCTGCAAACTCAAAATATGGAGTGCATGCACAGCAGATAAGATTTGAATAAAATTGGATATTTTCCCACTAATTTTACTCATTTAATCTGCAAGTTTTTGCATCTTTGTATTGAAGAACTGCTTTCTTTTTTTTCACCTCTCCATTAAGTACCTTGCTTTTAGGCCCCAGCGGAACAACTTCACAGGGACAGCAGCAGCCATATTCACTTTGATTAGGCATTCAACTCTTGTTGCTCTCCTCATCCCTGCAAGGCAAAGCATGGCTATGTCCATACTCTTGTCAGTGGTAACAGGTGCTTGAGAAAGAGGTATGTTTGTGCCCTTTCTTCTTTTCTTAGACCTATCCTGCCTGACAGTCTTTGCATTAAGAACCATATATAACAGGCCATGCAGCCAGGAAAAGCTGCAGCATCCCTGGCAATTAGACAGGCTGGGGTAATTTCCTTCTCTTTCTGTATTATAGGGAAACGTCATAGAGGCAGGAGACACTTTACCTTAGTGTGATATTGCCATGTTCTGCCATTTAGCCTGCTATGTTGCTCCAGTACTGAGGACAAAGAAATTTTCCACACTTGGTTGTTTGAAAATTCACGGTAAACCATACTTAAAATGGAAAAGCAGAATTCCATGTGCTGTAGTATGTTTGTTAGCTATGCTATGGAAATAATTAAAAATCTTTCCATATGCAATTAAGAAAGTTGCTTCCCCATATATAATCTTAAATGTATGTTCTAAAAATCAAGAATGTAAATGCAGTTTATGCCCAGGGCAAGTCTTCATTGTCTATCCCGTGCCTCCCCAGGAAAGCTCAAACACACCTGTTTTCTAAAGCTGAGAAAGGATTTAACTATCAGAAGCCTATTTTCCCATCTTTAATTGGGTTGGCCAGGCCACTTAGAGAGAGAAAAAAAAGCAGAGATATCTCTTATCTTCTCACTGAATCATGAATACCTCAAAGCAAAGGGCTACCACACTCTTAAGTGATTTTTAATGATAGAAATATCTTGTGGATAATAAATACATTGAACATGGTATTAGAAGGTTGATTTCAAAATATTTATAAGGTAAAAATGAATCATTCATCCTCTTCTTATTTTTGAGTTTACTGTACCAAATACATCAATCTTCCCACTGTACCTTAACACTACACTTCACTTGCAATGTGCATTTCAATGGAATCAGATTTCAAGAAACTAGATGTTGAGAAATTATATTAAAACAAATCAATCTGGAGGAGGAGTGGAGCAGCCTTGATGAGAACATATTTATGGATTTAAAACTGTATTATTTATGTGGAGGTTTGGGCCAGGAACGGTGTTCTATGAAATTGTGATCTCAGCATATCATAAAGCACACAAGTCTTTTCAAGTGGATTAAGAGTACTCAAGTGGTCTGAGCAGAGAGCTATAACAAATATTGACTACCAAACTGAAGAGAGGAATGTAGTGAGCTACATTAGACAGGTTCATCCCTGTCTATATTTATTTTATGTATCCCCAGCAATTGAAAATAATGAAAGAAATGTGGCTTTATAAATAGGCAAACAAGAATATTAGCCTTGCTAAGTGGCTGCCAAAGAGCTGCTATAACTTTACATCCTAGATTGGAGAAGATTCTTTCCTGCTCTTCCTTTCCCTGGGAAACCATCTGCCCTGCTTTCTAATTCCAGTGCACAGCCCTGTGACTCAGGCTCTGCTGCAAGATAACTCCTCGACCCCACAATGCTAGATAATATTCCTTATATATGCTGTACTGTTTCAGTCCTCCTAACATGAAATGATAGCTCCTAAGGGAATAAAGGGTGTTGTTATCAAGTTAAGTTTCTTTAACAAGCCAATGGTCCAATCCAATATAAAAATCAATTTTTCATAGCTTCACAATGAAGAAACATAATGTATTTTTATTGGATCTAGCCCTGAGCTATCTTGTCAAAAGCTAGCAAAATATTGTTCAAAATCCCTTATCAAATCAGGGGCTTCTAAGCTTTGCTTGTTTTCCCAAACACAGAGGAACCTAAAGCATCATAAATCTGTGAAAGAATGGAAAAAGTGAGTTGTGCTAGGTGACAGAAATTGGTTATGCATTATCTAAGTTGGCAGTTTTTTGGAAGGGATAACTTAATAAGTTTTGGCTTGGCTGTTTTTTTTTCTAAGTTCCATCAAAAATCCAGGTTCACTGACAGAGATGAACACAAATGATACTAGAAACTAATAATACCATGTAAATGACCTTATGCTTTTCACAAATGAGGACAATTTCCCCAGTCAGCAGAGTTCTAGGTCACTAATTAATTTAGAGCAGCACCATTTACCTTCCTTCTCTTCAGAAAATTGCACAAGAGAAACTTCTGAATTTTAAGAAGTATTTGTGCTGGAGGGAAGGGGTAAAACATTTTTGAATAATCTAGCTTGGAGATAGTTTAATCGTATTTATTATAATGCATTATATTTGACAGTCATTGTATAATTTTAACATCATCCTAATTAGGGGGGGGAAAAAAGCTAAAGTCACATTACCAAACCTCTTTCTCTCATTATTCTTATTTTGTAAATGAGTCATTTGATCGTGATCTACACTTTAGACATACACCTCTATTTTGTTTTTTAGATAAATATCAAGCAACAGTTAATTGCTGTCCAAATCATCAGGGTTTTTCAGTGTATTCTCTTAGTTGTTCTTATACCCATGCTTTTGCAAGAATATACATTAAATTAACATCACTGAAACACAGATGAAGACCAGCACTGGAACCTTAGTACCCTTGAATCTCCTGAGTTTCCTGTGTTTGTCTTTCTATAACAGTATAGTCTTATCTCCATTTTGACATATCTTTTTAATCAGCCAGTTGGTCGTTGAAATGATGACATAACTTAGAAATGGGGAGTTTAATGGGACAACATCAGAAGAATTTTCTTGGAAAACACAGAGATACTCTGGATGGGATTAGAGACATACAAAGACATTCAATCAGAGAACTGGCCAAAACCCAGGTGCAAATTATTTCAAATCATTATTTTTTCCTCAAGCCAGAGAGGAACTTAAATCATTCCTCTGATCTTCTATTGAACTCAAAGAGAAAGAACTGAAATTACTGACGTGTTGTCTAAACCTGAGAACTATTGTAAGAAATTTCTGATTTGAATGATGCAGATATACAGAAGAGACACTAAAGGGAAATTACTAATAGACTTTCCTACCATAGTAGGATTTTAAGAATTATTTTAGTTTGGTTCAGATTAGGCTTTTATATGAACAGTTTTTGTCTTCATCAGCTTGGGAAAAAAAAAAGTGTTATTTGATGGATATTTTGTGCCAAGTTTGACTTAATAATTCAAGACTAGCTTCTCAATGAGGCATTTTCTCTGTTCCTTATTCATTAGTACACATTATCCTAAGATTTTCTGTCAATTAATCATTCGTAGCAATTTAAGCATAGCTGTAGCTGTGAGGCACTCCACCGTTACTTCAGCCATTTAAGAAAACCTGACATGCCATCCAGTAAACATGCTGAGTAATCAGAGCTGAAGAAGCAAATCTGCATCATTTTAGTTGGAAATCTGTTATGAATTTTACAATGGTGCTAAATAATGGCTAAATAATGTCTGTTAGAATTTTGTATAAATATATCTTATCTTTATTTCCATATTAGAACAGCAAACGTTGCATCTATGTTCCTTAGGTTTCAGGAATTATGCCTTTTTGCATTTTAAAGTATACAGTTTTTGGGGTCAGTTCCTTTGACCTGTCATTCAAACATGAAATCAGATTACTTTCAGTGAGATTTATTATGTGAGCTGAAAATCTTGGCTAAGCTTTGCTTAAATGTTTGAGGTATATTTCTCCTTACAGATGTCTGTTATTGGAGATACAGAAAACACAAATCTTTAATTGAAGGCTTTTCAGTGCTTCCTCTGTTAAAAAATATGTATCTTTGTCTTCTTGATTGACTACAAATGACTAAATCTTTTTTTTAAAGTCATTGGTTCCACCTAAATCCTTCAGGAGGACATTAGGTATTTGAAATGGTATTTTTTTTAGGTATTTCTTCACTTGCAGAAATGACAACAGTCTGGATTCTTCATCTGGACTGCATGAAAGAGTTTTAGATTTCCATACATTTCTGCTTTTAAAAATCAAGATTACTTTCTCAGCTTCCGAGGTCCATTATCTTTTCATGGTTATATATTCTCCCATTTATATGCAATACTGAAATGCATTGTTTTTCCCAAGTTCTGCAGATTACTGATAAATAGACTTTTGCAGCGTCATAGGAAGTTTATTAAAATAACTAGTTGTTTTAAGCAATGCCAAAGGTAAAATGCAAGTCACATACTTGTATGAATAATATTAGAAAATAAGTTCTGCAGTTTGGCGGGAGCCAGGTTTGTGTGTTGAGATATCTTTGAAATTACTAAATGGTTAAAACGAGAAGAAATGGTTTCAGGAACAGATGACAATATCCTGCCTGGATTTCAGATACTCCTTACAGTGATGTGCTGGCAATCGTAAATACATAATAATTTGGATCCATTTGTCCTGAGTCCTTTATCTAAATGTCATTCTTCAGCAGGTGAAGAGGCACGATGAAATGTTAGATTTTTGATTTTTCATCTTGAGTATGAAGATTTTTGGATTAGCATCACTGCATGCTTAATTATCAAAGAGTGAAATTGTGTGTAGAAAACAATCTCAAAGCATTTCTGATATGATTTACCTTCTCGAAAATACTACTACCCAGGAAAAAAAAACATTTTCCCACTTACATGATCATCCAGTAGAGGAACATAAAGTCCTATTTTTGTAACTGGACAAACCCTTGCCCCCTTAATATCATTCAGTAGTACAAATTGAGGTGTTTGAATTACAAAAAACAAGATTCTGTGAGACACAGGTCAAATGTTTGAAAAGAATGACCATTGGGAGCTGGAACTAGCTCATCTCTAAGGTCCCTCCCAACACAAACCATTCTATGATTCTGTTTTTCAGGGGGTTAAGAAGTTTGTCGCTTTATTCGTTAACACTCTCTAAAAGGTTATGGAAACTGTTACTCAATCATAAATGTCTTTCTCTTTGTTTTCTTATTATTCCAACCTAAATATATTTATTTCCTAGAACTTGTACTGTTTGATTAATTTTGAGTCTTGTGTTGATACAATGAAGCTCAGTCAGAGCAGAAACATGCTGTGCTGTCCTTTCCCAGACTAGTATATATAGGGTGGTCATTTCCCCAAGGAGATAGCAATCTGCAGCCCTAAAACTAAATTGTGATCATCACAGGTGTCCTGCTGCCTTTGGATGTGATCTCTCACCATCAGAAAATTTCTGTGTAGGGACAGCAACACTCTCTTCTATCTCAGTGAAGAGCTGTTGACTGGGGAAAATATGGAAGAGATCTAGGCAGAGAGAGAGATAGAGAGGAAAAAAACCTGGAGAGAAAGTACATGGAGAGAAAAAAAGTGTATAGTAATTTTATTTTTACCTGCTTTTAGAGTTATTTTTTCATGCTTTGGCAGCAGACCGCATTAGTTGAGAAACATAATTTCTTTGGGCTTTGTGAATCTAAATCTTTTAACTGTGAAAATAGAGTGCCAACAATTTTAATAACCTACCACTGAGTAATTTGAAGTACAGTTTTTATTAAGTCTAGAAAGCATAATATTATCTTGTCTATTTTCATGTTCTGTAAAAAGCTCTAAAATGGCATGATCAATTAGCTTTGATTTCCATACCAATCAGTCCAGATGGTTCCCATTATTTGCTGAAGATAGTTGCAAATTGAATTTTTCAAAACCCATAATTCACATTTTGTGAAAGGTGATACTGAACTATCTTTTTGCAGAAAATCAGAGCTGAACCCTGTCTAAACTCATCTTTCTTCAGACTTGGAAGCAACTTCTCAAAGTACAATGTACTATTTCAGGAAAGGGGAAAACCAGGCTATGTTACATTCTTTTCAAAGGAGATGGAAAAATGTTTGCTTAGATAATGTATTAAGAGGTTTGCATGGTATCTTATTCAAATATATTAGAAATTATATTGGATTTTACAAAGTGTTTGTAACTTACTGTTCCTGGCATAAACCATTACTAGCACTTCAGATGATGATGATGATGATGATGAGATATATCTATAGCTGAACACAATCTACAGTCTATTTTATATCATAGTGAAACACTTAGAAAAAATGTTCATAGACAATGTTAATTTAGCAGTCTGTACAAGCTTGCTTGTAAAGAGCCCTCCCTCAGTCAACCATACTCATAATGATGTATCCAAGCAGCAGTTAATAAACAGTTCTGGTTCCTCAACGCTTGGAGAGTCTACGTCTCTTCCTTATATCATGTAGTGTATCTTGGATCCATAAATAATGCAGATTTCAGCCCTCATATGATGCATAAGGTTGCGTGCATCACTTTGATCCAGGACTACCGTTGCAATATTTATTGTACTTTATTGTACTTTCTACCATTCCCCGTGAGTAATAACAATTGCAAAAAGATTTATATATATGTACACATGCACACAAACTATATATATCTTTATATATCTTTTATGTATGTATATACAGTATCTTTAAAGGTACCATTTTATTCTTCTCTTAAAAAGCCAGTTGAAGTTCCTATCTTTAGCTCTTTATGAGTCAACTGGAAATGTTGTTTTAAAATACATGGAGGAGTTGTGCAGTTTTTCGTGATCAAATAGTCAAAGCAATCAGCAACCTAAGAATGTGACCTGTTAGAGCCACATTACTGTTAAATAGCAAGATGATACCAACATGGAGACAGGTATCGGTCATTATTACCGGTATCCCTTTTTATCTGTTTTAGAAACTATTGGAGCGTGAATCATATCATTTGCATAATTCAAAAGGGAGTTTGAAGCATCCTCAGCTGTCTTACTGTACTCCAAAGAAATGAGAATTTCAAAGGTTAAAAATGTAGTTAGAACAGGGCTTTGTAGTATTTGGCTTCTGGTAACAAATTTATCTTTTCATGTCAATTAACTATTAGGCATTTATTCCACTTTTACTGACATGTACTTTCCAGTTCCATGATTTTTCTTTAAGGTTTTTAACCTGATTGCCAACAAAAACAAGAGTTGTGTGATTACATTGTCAGCCTCCTTTTTTCCCCTTTGATAATATTTGAATTCACTAATTGTAATCCAATTTTGACAGGTGGACAAAACTTTCAAAAATAATTAAGTTCTTAAAAGCTTTGTAGAAACAAGCAGCTGAGAAGAGGAGGGAGAATCTGAGTGCCTGGATGAAGGGAATAGCAACTGTGAGCGTGTAGCTAATGAGGCACCAGAAAACACATAGAAGTGAGAGATATAAGTGTCTCCACTGCTGGAAAAGCTTCAGCGGGATCTTTTGCATACACCAAAATAATTGCAACTCTGCAAGTAGAAAGGGAAATTTTTTTTTTTTTTTTTAATACTTTGAAAAGGAGGTTGATCCATCTAGCTGTTATCATTAGAAGCACTTGGGAACCAGATACTGTTCCAATAGTTGATTTTTTTTTCCTGAAAAATCAACACTTACTACTTATTATGCCCTGAGAAGTTTTACATTTGGATGCTCCTGCTTAGGGAAGCTGTGAAGTAAATGAGATTAAATGGAACAGCTAATCGAGTACCTCAGAAACTGTCAGACCTGAGGCCTAATAAACACCTTGCAATGTCGGTAGAGATAATAGGTTTGCAGCTGCTGAAGAGGCAGCTGAGTTTTAGGGGGAACGAGAAAAAAAAAGATGAAGAAAAAGAAATCTAAATATCTCGAGCATAAACTATGGGGTCAATGTCATGCCATCAGGTACCTGTGCCTGGAAAATAATTGATGACAGAGAACTTAGCAAATTAAAAATATTTACATGGAAATTATTAGTAATATGAAAAGAATATGCAGCTGTGTGTAGGGCAGATAGAAATGACTTTGTTTTACAAACCTTTACTTATCTCTAATTGTTATATGATAATTACAATAGCAATGAACTACATACCAGTTTTATTTTGATACTGTTGAATTAGGGTCATCCTTATAATAGCAACTGATTTGAAGCAAAATATCCCAGAAAAATGTCAGAAAACCATGAAACAAAAAGTATTAAAAATTGCTGTCTCTCATCATAACTCTGCTGTAGCTGACACCTGCAGAGTTTCATGGCTCAGAGGTCGCCAGGAGAAGAGCAGCCTGCAACCACCGGTGGCCATCAATTTATGTATCACAATGTGAAAAGTCACTGCAGATTCCATCTGAACCAGGCAGAGTCACCCTTAAAGGGCTTTAATTCTCCGAGACAACCTCTTTTCACATTTTTGGTGGATTCCTCTTTGATCCATATCCTTTAAAGCACAATGGTACAAAGTGTCCCATCCTGTAACTTTTACAGTGCCCTTATATTTTTTTATTTAGTTCCTAAAGATTGTTTCCCCTCTATTTCATTTGGAAACATCACTTTACTTGAAAGCTAATGGATGTTCAGGGTAATGAGTATTCTTTATACTTATGCAAACCACAGCCAGGAGAATGCTTACAATAAATCAACTGCTTTTGCAGCAGACGTGAGCAGGACTTGCCTGCCTTCACATTTCTGATTTAAAATCAGTTAAGTTGTGCCCTAGAACTGCAGTGGTTTCTTGGGCTGAGCTGTATGAGTGCAACCTTACTTACATCATAGTGGATGTTCCCAAGTGCAGGCATGCTCCTACAGCAGCTGAAGCACAATCACAGCTTGTGGACCGCTTAATAAAAAAGGGTCTTTGGAGAACCACTGCAATTATGGTCCATATACTAGAGCCCCTACCTGTAGGTGACATATCACAGGGCTTTGACTTGGTTTAAAGAGAGGTGAACCAATGTGTTTAGATACAAACTTATGGCTAAGTGATACACAGAACGCTTTCTGTCTCCAGTAAATTTATCTTCTGATCATGGGCTGGTGTAGATAACACACTATGTCATTTTTATTGTAAGATTCCCTCTTACAACTCATAGTCAGCTGTAGGAGAGAGGTGTGGGCTGAGGAGTATTGGAAAGGGGAGAAGTCGAAGGTGCCTGTGTGCGGTGTTTGGGGTGACCAGTGTTTCCTGCCATGCACCATGCATGGCTAGACTCTTCCACCTTCATTAGGACAGAAGGAGAGGAACACATTCTTTCTCAGACATCTCTACTTATGCTTTTTCACTAGAAGCCTTTGGTTTCTTTCTCCAAAGCCTCTGGGAGGACTGAGCCTTGCATTGATAAGATAAATGTTTATTACAGCACAGGATGGGCAGGGCCTCTTTACAAGCCATTACTGAACAATTGGTTAAGCTTTTCACAAGTTGTCACAACCAGTCATGTAAAGCTGCAAAACTCTGAAGAATCTTCACCTGTACACTTGTGTATGTGATAGAGAGAGGAAGAGGGAAGAGGGAAGAGGGAAGAG
>VZRE01013107.1:0-18817 GCA_013396775.1 Cephalopterus ornatus
TCATGCCTCGTTTAAAGATATTAAAACTCTCCAGCGTCAGGACAGAGAAGTTTGTAGCAAATATGACTACTTCCTGAAGTTAGATCAGTCTTGTGACTCATGACTGCTACTGATGCTCCCAATGGCCTTGCCAGCTCTCTTCAGGAACACAGTCTCTCACCATCACAGCAATCACCTAGAGAGGGGAAAGGAGTGGAAGAAGAACCCATTCATAATGTAAATGCCATTCAACACTTACACAGAAGGAAGATATCTTCTTGGATCATGTGTGCCTGTAAAAGTCTCTGGCTGCTGAAAGCTTACTGAAAAGAATTAAATGAGATAAGCACTGATCAAAATGATTTTTTACTGAGTATAAATATTATACATATTTAAATATTCAGGACAATATTGCAAGGAATAACTAGATGTGAGTAAAAGTAAGTTTATAGGACCAGAGGGGAGTTACCTTTTCTGCATATAACTAACTTTGAACATGGCCTTACTAGGGATGGGGAGAGTGCAGAGAAGAAAGGGAAGTGGATAGAAGCCTCCCTCCAGACTTCCTCCCCACTATGCCCCAATGATACATACAGTGGGGAAGAAGTTGCCTACAGGTACAACTTATATGGCAGAGTGAGGCAGCAGACTCATGTAGCCAGAAGGAATGCCATATCTGATTTAACAAAGTCAGATGAGATGTGTTCTCAGCCAGATGAGATATGTTCTTATCTTCTTTTAGGCACCTGCATTCCCCACAGAGAGTACAAGGCAGAGAGAAGAACTGCTGCTTAAAAACTTCTCTAGTAGATTTATTCCACAGACATGGTGGCTACATGGTTAAAACGAACACAGAAATGTAAATTGTATGTTGTTTTAAATGAAACATTCAGGCTCTGAATGATTGTGTCACTATGATTTAAAAAAACCAAAACCAACCAGCCAATCAAAAACAAACAAAAACCCCCCAACTGCCAGCTCTAAACAGCCTGAAATTTCCCTAATTACTAATGCCCATTATTTTATCTTTGTTAGTCATATTTTTTTCAAAGAAAAACGCTAAGAAAACAAAGAGAAGTCAAAGATTTGGAAGTGGCATCTGATGCATTTACAAGAGATCTTTCCCTGATCAGGATTCCAGGAAGAGCAGGCACTATCAGCACTGTTTGCTCCTTTGGTTGGACTTAAAAGCCACACAGCATCTGGGTTTTTTCCTGCACTCTGCAAGGAACAGCCACAGCAATTATTTGCCACAGTGATCGTTTGCAATTTTGCCTACTTTTACATGTTTTCCCTGAGGGAAGTGCTGTCCTAGTTGCAATGTTTCTGTCCTGTCACTCAAGCTAAGTTACCTGCACAATCTAGGAACTCTGATCAGCATCTAAATACCTAATGAAGACTAATCACCATCTCAGATGTAACTCCAAATATTAAACTCCGATGTAAACTCAAGTCCAGCACAGTCCTCCAGATGCATACAGCGAGGATCATTACTGTGGAGCACAAAAGATGATCTTCAACCTTCACATGATTAGACCAAAACAACAGCTGCTCCAGCTGTCATTACACACAGCCACAGATTTTACTGAAATTATTGGAAAAATGTTTCAATTCATCCCCTTTGGCCTATGATCTCTGTACTCATTAAGTCAGCTAGGTCAGCAAGGCATTGTTGGGAGAAGCAGCTTGTGTATAGAATTTGTAGGATTTCAAATACTATACACGGAGCTGTGCAGCTGCTAATATTCAGTACCTTGCATGTGTTCACAGCTTAGTCTGTAGGTATTATACTGCTCAGGCAAACCCTGAATAGATGCCAATTCTTAATTGAAAGCCCACTTTGCAGAGTAGGAAGTCAGTTACACGGTGTTAAGTTTTTCCCCTCAGACACCTCATCACTCAAGAGCATTTGTATTTTAACAGATATGTAACAACACCAAATAAATCTGGTCAACATTCAGCATAGGATCATTAAAAACAGACCCTTTAAGACAGCAAATGACAGTCATGCCGAAACACCATAAATCAGTATTTTTTCACTTCTTGCAACTGAAGCATCACAAATTCTGGAGAGTAATATTTGATATTTTCCACATGGATCAAGTCAGAAAATGTCATGTTATAAAAATCCATTGCAATCATGATCCTGATGCATATAACTGAGTGAATACTTTCTGGTAGTTTTTCCAGTTACACTCTCATTTTCCAACACGCATCTCTAAACCACTAACCAATGTGTGCAAAACCATACCCAAGGAGACAATTTTGGAAAGCTGTGGTTTTTTCTGGGTATTTTATTGTTTTTAAAGAAAGATAAAAAAAGAGCATCTAAAATATGGTTAAGAGAGACTGTCTGTTGACATGCTACCATGATGCCAAGTTTTCTCAGTGACAGCGCATCTCACAGCCAAAATCAAGGGCAATAGTAAGAGCTTTACTCAGCTTTACGTACAAAATCAAGAATATATCTGAAAGACATCACCTTTTTTTTCAACTTGGTCTCCCTCTTCCCTTTCTATTTTCATTGAGGCAGCAGCACAGACACCTTTTAGACAATTTGAGGCTGCATTACAGCCATAACAGTTGCTGCAGGACTTGCTTAGGAAAAGTTCACAAGGGCTCAAGCTATGCCATCACATTTTTCTGCCCTGCAGTCCATCCCAGGCCAGTAGGACTGTTTGACATACAAGAGACATGAGCTAGAACAGCACAAGAGCCGCAAAATCCACTGGGTCATCATGCAGATTGTCAAATTACCCACTCCACAGAAAATGAATTCAGAACTGAAAGCATGCCCGGAGTTCCTTCAGGCAAGCCTCATTTCCCCTAGGTTTACCTGCGTTGTTCTTAATTGCTAGGCTGATCTGCAACAGCATCAGTTTTGCATGCCTCCATCCTGCTTCATAAAACCAAAATATATGTGAACTCTCCCACTCCAAGCCATCAACACACGAAATTGAACAAGGCAGAACCCGGAGCAAGCTCAGATGAAGACTGAATATTTCTGTCTCCTTTTCTGAACATGTTGTTGTTACTCAAGGAATTCAGTCACAGTAGCACAACACAGTCCACCAGAAAGCAGAAACACACTGCAGGCTTCCTAGGTCTTTATGTGAGTAGGAATAACAGAAATAAATGCACATATCAGCACACGAACACACACCACAACCAGACAAAGCTTACCTGATCCCAGCCAGAAAGAGCAGGCTGCTCCCACAGACAATAGCCTCTAATAATTTTAGCAGCTGGAATGATAATAAACAGCTGAGTTTGCATAGCCTTTTGAGCTCCTCCAAAAGAGCACTGTCAAGCAGAGTTCTTCATAGCCAGAAACCAAAGAAGAGAAGCTGTATGTTGTTGCCAGCCTACATAAAATGCACAGAGAACAAAAGCTGTGTTTCTCACCACTTCCCGCTGAAGTTTAAAGTTGATTTTATGACACTGCTGTGAAGCCACAATAAAATGTTGGTAAACTGATGTAGCAAGATGTTCAGTCTCCGTGGCAAAAGTAGACAGAACTGGCTGAATCTTCAACTCTCATTTACTTTTAGGGATAAGAAAACACCTGGTTTGGGTTACAAAACTGAAAAAGGCACAGGAGAAATTTTAGCTACTACATTACAGCTGATGTCAAAAACAGACTCCATTTACTGAAGGTTTCACTCATATTTTGTCACCAGGGACTTTTGGAGTTTGGATGCAAAACCAGCAGACAAAAATTTTATTCATTTACCAACAAGTTAAGCACAAAAAAGATGACAAAACAGCACAGCTGAAAGGGTATCTTGTTGCTTCCAAGAACTCCTCTGTTTACTTTACCACATGCTTAACTAACACCTCCTGTACCAGCTTGTTTGAGCTTACTTAACTCTTCTCTACAGTGGAGATAAAAAACGAAAGTGATTGGAGTAAGAGAGAATATAATATGAAAGAATGATTGAGAAAGTAGTTCTGATAAAAAAATCCTCACTAGTTTAGGTGGAAAAAAAGAGAGCTTTGCAAGACCTTTGACAAACACAGATTACTGGGGAAAGGGCAGAAATTCCTAACTTCACAGCACATGTCATGTCCATTAGCTGTCTTAAAAAAAAATAAATCCAGGTTAGGGTAGAAATCTATTCCCAGGATTGTAATCCTGACACTAGCTTGCTTATTAAAATGCTGCTCTTAAGCATTTTCACATTTTCTTTGGCTGAGTACCTCTTTGCAAAACGTAAGAGGAAAGAAAAGAGGAAAACAAAGCATAATTTTGAAGATGTATACAAGTGCAACAAGGGACTTTTGTCCCACTTTTTTTCCCAAGTGCCAGTCTCATTTTTTTTTTTTAGTATCACTTTTCCAGCTCCATTTAACAAATCTCTGTAATGCTCATTAGCAACAGTCCACATCTCTCACAGTGGTGACTCTTCATGTAACAAATTCTTTCCATTCCCCTCTTAAGCTACGTTGCAGAAGACAAAAGAATTGGGACCAGTTTGAGAAGATGGAGGGCTGAACTGATAAGCTGGCAGGATGTACCTCTGATACTCCCCTGCCCAATAAAATGACACTCCTCCCAGTCAGACCCAAAAGTGAGTTTATAGTGCTCCCTTCCTTTACTATAGCAGACACAGTGGTATCAGTGGTATCCTACACTTCCATCACACTTCCACCTGGAAAGCATCCAGAATTCCTGCCAGTACAGTCAGAAGTGCACACACAGGCCCAGCTTAGTCTGCAAGCCCATCTGTTCAGCCTCTGCTCCTTCCTCCTAAGAAGTGATAGTGAACAGCTGTCAGGAATCATAGTCCCTGCTGCAACAGTATGCTTTCAGCACGCACACTGCCCATCTAGCGTTACCTCCAGAAAACTGGGATATTTATGGATGAGCCCCTGTTCAAGCTACATTTCAGCAGGCTGCTTCCTTATGCCTCACTGCCAGCTGTTTGGTCTTTCTAGCGATAAAGTTTAAAAAGACCGGTATTGGGAGCATACTGTTATGGTGGCAAAGCTGGAAATGGACTGAGACTAGAAAAACACGAATTCCAGCAAGCTAGTCTGGGATATCCTGATCCTCACAGCCATTTCTCGCTTTCACAGGTTAGTTCCATGATCATAGGATAAGCTAGGTTAAACAAGATCTCCGGAAGTCATCTTATTCAGTGTCCTACTCAAAGCAGGGTTTAGCTATGAGGTCAGACAAGATTACTCATGTTCTGGTTCCTCAGTCCAGTCTTGAAAGATTCCAAAGATGGAGACTACATAACCTCAGAAGGCAACCTTCTCCACAGTTTGACTGTCCTCAGCAGTTTTTTAAATTGTATTCAATGAACTTATTTCTGTTTATGCAACCCTTTCCAAGCATGGAAAGACAGATGGAACACTGATTATATCAGAAGGAATTGCAGTCTGCAGAACTTTAAGGGAAAATGCAAAACAGTTTCATTTTTAATTTACTTCATCCAGTTAAAGGGTTTACACAAAATTCACCCAAATCTTTGCAGAACAGGGAGACGATCCCTTAGCTGCCACATGCCTTCAGGCACAGGCATGTTCTACCTAAGAGAATCCTTTGCAGCAAAGGAAATTCATCTCTTCTATGCCACTAGATGACCAGAGCAGTGAGACATCTTCAGATTCAACACACCTGGTACTAGGGGGTAGGGGTGAGGAGAAGAGAGTGGAAGTGAAATGGCAGAGAGATTAAAAGGACCTTGAACAGAGCAGCAGCAAGTTGCTTAATCCAACAAGACACGAAATGAGAAAACAAGGAGCTCTTTCACCTTTGTAGCCAAAAGAATATCAATATTGCAACTGAATTCAGACTACTGAATTCTTTTCACTCTAGAGTCACAGTTTTCTTTTTTGTATTTCTCAAGAGACAGCTGCTGGAGTTCTAAAATCACAGATCCTCTTGGACAACACAAACTTCAGTGCTTCTTAAACTGCTGCCAGAAGCACTGCTGTCTTGAATGAACAGGCAATTCCCATCCAGTATTAAATGGACCACTGTTCTTAAGCAGCCCAAAAACTTGAAACTTATCTGAGGCAGTAGAGAGAAGACCTGTGGTAACTGGCAGGTGAAAACAGACACAGAATCAAAGCAGCATATTAAGAAACTGAAATACAACCCCCTATATCAAAGGCAATGCTGCATTCAAACCACATGTTGGCACCAAGGAATAAGCACTTTCATGTATTACAGGTGTTGCTTGTATTAGGAAAGCAGATAGGTTTTTGTCAAAGCAATGGTGTTGATCAAAGTGGCTTGAAACTACTGCTGC
This sequence comes from Cephalopterus ornatus, assembly GCA_013396775.1. NCBI lineage: Eukaryota > Metazoa > Chordata > Aves > Passeriformes > Cotingidae > Cephalopterus > Cephalopterus ornatus. Next base: position 6,243 of record VZRE01013107.1, read on the forward strand.
TTTATCAACATGAGTCTTCCAGACAGCAGACAAGGGACTAATAGCATTTTGAGCTCACTGGTTTCTCTTTCCTAACCACCAAAGCATCCATTCCTTCACTTTGCTTTTTGTGGGAAAACATAGGCCAGATTCAGACAGTGAGCAAGTAAATTGCATGAATGAAGTTACATCGCTTCTACATGCACCCTCAACTAGTCTACTAGGATGCTGACCTATCTTCTCAAAGTTCTGGACATCTTGTTTCCTTTATTTTGTGCATAAGCTTTGTCTTAGTAAGAAGAAGTGGCAAGAAATGGGGAAAAACTCAATTTATATTCAGGCCTGTGATACAAGTTTCTCATTTAGTCCATTTCCAGACTACATCAAACCATAAAAGCAACATGAGGGTGTTGAAACAGGGAAAAAACCACAAACAAACCCAATATTAAATTAAACATACAATATTAAACATTAGAGAGAATGCCTGAAATCTTTCTAAGGGAGGAGATATATTTAAACAGAGAAATGCCATTAATTTTACGCACTGCTGGTTTCCAGCCCAGTTATGCATCTAGTTATAGCAACCGCAACACAGCACAGTCTCTCCCAACACGAGGAACTAGGCTCTATACATTCTGGCCTTATCTTCTCATAACCCCAGATTGGGTATGAAGTCTGCCATGAAGGCAGGAAGAGAAATACTTCTCTTCCTGAGAAATACTTCTCTTCCTGTCATCATGGCAACTATGCATGCTTCTAAACTGATCTGGTTCCACAGCACATGTGGGATCTACTGCTTTGCTTACAGAGAAGGCAAGGATTTGTGTTGAAGCAGATCCAGCACTATTTCAAACATGTCTCAGTTCATGCACATCAGACTTAATGCTAAGGAAGAAGTTCTCTTCTGTAATTTTTCCTACACAATTTATTTCTTTTAAATCATTGCTGAATGAAATCTCATGTCCAAATTTCGAATTAAATAAGAGACAACCTGAAATAGATGCTGAAGCCCAGGAGGTTTCTAACTAACACTACATCTAGCATACTTTAAAAGAAGGAGCACAGCTGTTCAGAGCATATGTCCTCATTTCTAATGGGCTGCAGGGAATTCTGCACTACAAGACAGCAGCAGGTGACAGTAACACTAGCACTGTGTTCCAAATGATGGGTATGCTAAGAACACCTCAGATATCCCCATCCTTGTCAGTTCTAGGAGAGCTTCCCCAAGATTTCCAGTGCATCCCTATAGGAAATTCCCAACATATAAATAAAGACATCTTGTTACCACTCACAAGCTTACTTCTGTGTGCTACTGAACTTCTCCAAATCTTCCCCAGTGGCTCTCCACATTGCAAATGTTGATTCAAGAACACATACACATCAAATTTCAAGAGTGAGGAGTTACCTTGCACTTCCTCCCACTTTTTTAAGGAAAAAAAGACCCTAAAACTTGTTCTTCTAAAATGACCAGCATGTAGTCATATTCACACCATCTGGCAACAAGACAATAAATATAATGCCAGTGAGGAATGCAGGATACCATATGAGGTGGACTGACAATGTCTCAGTTCTCATTTTGGGCTGATTTCTAGTTATTTCTAGCCTAGTGTTAGACCCTCAAAGAGAATTAGAATTGGAACACACAAAAGTAGGAACAAGAAAGGAGCTTGAAGTCTTTTGAAAACTATGCCAGCTGTTGAGCTTAGTGGTCAAATACACTGCCTCTTCTGTGTTGGCTACAGCTGTTTGCCATGTTCAAATACTAGCAGACAGCAAATCTTAAGCAGAGCCACCACAGTGCTTAAAGGTTGGCTTGCTAGGCTCAGTGTCTTTCAACAGGCCAGAAACATTCTTTCTAAACTTCCCATGCCGTACCGTGCTGATCAAGGCAACCTAACCAAAGCCTTTATCAAAGCAGTTACCACTGCTCTAACTGTATTATTTGCAGTTGTAAACTCGGTGCCAGAGGCCAGCTGGTAAAGAATTTTACAAGACCTGACTCACCACTGATGCGCTGTAGTGACTATTCAGATGAAGTTACATGTCTGAACAAAAAACCAGCCTTTCTAGTTACAAGGGAAACTGACACCTAAGACCTTTTGAAGTAGGTGCAGGTTCATGGGAATGCTGTTTTCTCCATACTCCCAGCATTTCTGTGATAGCTTGCACAAAGACTGAGGTAATTCTCCCAACATGTCCATGGCTAGCTCCCAGTTAAGACAGGTGCACTGCTTTTTTTTAGGCTGCCTGTCATGCATTGGAGATTCCATGGTGATGAAGCCACAGATTCCTTCTTACCTCAGTCCCTAGAAAGAAGCAGCGAGTGCAGAAAGGCATTTACTCTTTCAGCACTGTCTGGAAGAGCAAACTCCACCTAGAGAGGAGTTTCAGCTTTCTGCATCCACAGGGAGGGATCTAGTTAGTGTGATCTAGTTAGACTTGCTCCCTGCTGTTTTACTGCACAGCCAGCATGACACATATAGAGACAGGATAATAAATACATAGAAAAAGAAGAAAGGAAGAGGATGCTACTGTTGTAAGCCTGTGAAAAAAGCTGTGATTTTTCTTTTGGAATTTTCTCTAATACCCTCTTGTTTCATTTTAAAAAAGCTCCTTTTGACAGAATGTTCACACTTATTAAGGCCCCTCCAGATGAAAACTCCACCCATTCCTCATCACGCACTTCCCTTAGTTTATGCTCACTTTTGCTGATGGGGCAGATGTGTCATCACCCAGGTTGATGAACACACTGTATAACATAAGCAAGACAACAGGTATCTCCATACCATGATCCAAATGCTCTAGGGCATCCCTAGAAATAATTTCCAGCTCTTCAGGTCCAGTACACAGGTCCTTCTCACATACCAGTCACTCAGCCCGGAAGCATGTACACAAGCTCATTTACTCAGTCTGTGAAACTTGAATTTAGCTTTCCATTTATGGCCAGCAGCCCTTTTCTGACTTACTGGGATTTTCCAGTCTTCAATGGGTACTGGCACCATGCTTCTGAGTTGATTTGATACTTACCCAATGCACATTGAGCTTTCCCTGATCTCTCGTGTTAGCATAACCCACCTACAAAACCTAATATGACCAGTTCCCAGGACAACTGTGTGACTAGCCTCCTGTGAGAAATGCATCAATAACAAAACTGATTTCCTTCTTCCTCAAATACCTGCTTTGGCTGTACAAAAGGGGTTTTTTTAATGCCCTGAGTAGCCTCTAATTTACCCTGATCAGAAGAGAAGCACAGTGTATATTTTATTAATAATGCTGTGACAGCCTTCTGAAGTCTGTTCACAACGCAGCATTTGCTTCATGAGGAATATCACATGGTATGTTACATATCAGGGAAACTACCTGTTCTCAGAAATGCTACCCGTTTAGGTCTGCAGAATTCTGAAACATAAGAAGAGGGTTTCCTCCCTGTCTACCATATCTTTGAGGCAGATGCATGATCTAGAACATGCCAGTAACCCATGAAGTGGCTCATGTCCCGAGCACAGTCCTAGCTCATACCTACAAAAGCAAAGGAAAAACATGGTGTACATTAGAACTTCCAGAGCACAGACCTGAGGCATTTCTAGACCTCTAAGAAATCAAGTCATTGATGTACCACAGCCTTAACTCAACTTCCAAACTATTGTCTTAACCTGAGGGTTTAGCCTGCCCTAACTCCCCTTTCCTAACCATTCTAGACAACAGAAAACACAGCTCCTGATATGGAAAAAAACAGAAGTGATTTTGCTAAGAAATATTTCTCAAGGGAGGCATGCCCCTCACATAATGCTTTTTACTTCCTTTCTCACCGAACAGCACCTCCCTTCACCCAGACGTTTCTGATAACATGCTTACAAATTATTTTGAGACTTGAAATGACCTTAATTTTACTGTTGTTCAAGTACATTTTATATAATAGCATGTATCATGCTAGGCACCTTGCACACAAGACATTGCAAGTTAGAAGCAAGGGGCTCTCTGCAAATCCAAGCAGCAAGAAGGACAACAGATGCATTTTATTATCTCGTTCTCATAGCCAGTATTCTTTATCACACCTTAAAACAACATAGTTCTTCATGCAACAACTTGGCTGACAGCCTATCTCTGTGTGAGTGATGATCCAAAACTGGATTCTCCTCCAAAGGAGAGTTTTTTTGATACAGCATATAGAAGGCTGTGGTATAGACAGCCTTGATATGACATTTGATTGCAAATGTTTCACGCAGTCTGAGGACTTGTCTTAATTCCTTCTGAAAGGCAGAGATGCCTGGAAAAGCTGTGCCAACATGCACAGCTGCCAGGGGAAAGTGGAAAGGCTGTAAGAGTACAATAAGAGTACGGCTAGAATAGGACCTTATGAATTTTAGGGATTTTAAAGGGAAACAAATGCACATTTTCACCAAGTATAGTCATAGTAACATCCATGTAATTAAGTGCACCTTTTCTCCTCTCAGGTAAGGGATTACCACAGACAACAGACCCCTCTATGGTATTTGACATCTACTGCAGACTGATGGAGTAAATATTCAGGTGGAACTCAACTTCTCTTCCCCCTAGCATTCCCTGCGAAGAATGGATGACAGAGCAGCACTGCCACTCTGACCTGACAGTATCTCAACCATTTACTTCTGTTCAAACGCAGAATCTCCAGCCACAGCTTCTCTGGTGAACTCTCTCTCAAGCACAAAGTAGTTCCTACACCCAATCGAAGCAACAATGCTTGGTTACAGGCTAGGTAAGGCAGCACAGGCTTGCTTCTGTAGCAGGCCACGTGTCATTGCAGCAGCTATAGACTGATACTACAGGGAAAGTGAAGTCCACCTACTTCTTGGAATCCATAGAAATCATCATCTTAGCTATCTCTGTTGCTCTCATGCATGCATAAATCTCACTCCATGCATAGTCCACGACACAGTTTGTCAGATATTAACATCACGGAGAACTTCCTTCATACATATGTAGTTACACTGGGACATCAAATCTCCAAACAGGTTGTGGATAAGGCAAAAGATACGACACTGTTCCCACGGCTTTAGGTGCACACACAGCGAACCTGAGACTCACACCACACAGCACATCAGGAACTGGATTCCCCAGGGTTTTCTCTGAACCTCTGGCACAGACGTCCTGAAGACAGGACAGACACTTACGAATATCACTACCCGCCAGCAGATGTGCTTGGCTGACAGGAGATGACAGCTTCTTATAAACATGCATTCGTTACCAGCATGCTTTTCCTTAGCCTCAGGTCAAACCTTCCTTCAAAAAGTCTTTTCAAACCTTGGCGTAAAGGTCCTCACAACCACAAATCTAGGAAGACAGTGTTTTTGGAGGACACTATCAGTGGAGGAAATTTCAAGCCTGACTGAACCCAATTCTAACCAGAGACAGCATGGAAGCAGACAGACCACTAAATAATTAATTGAAATAATTAACTTTATTTTGAAAAAAAAAAAAAAGGCAATCCTTAAACATCAGCTCAGAACAAATTATATGACAACTGCAAGCCCACAGAGAGAAAGGAGAAGTACTGAATGAAAATACTAGTTATTTCAGACATCATACATTTCTATTCAGGTGTAAATCACAGGGGCTCATTTCATATGGACACCTGCTTTTGCCTAATCCTCTACTAACTCAAGGAGCAGGTAACATGCACAAAAATTTTAGGCTCCTATTTCAACTAGCCTTAACCTGGTTTCCAGAGTGCAAGAGTTAGCGTACACCAGTAACATGTTTTCTGTCTCTCCTACATCTCCTGCATTCTGCTGGGGCATGCAAATGGGATTAACCCACGTTAAATACAGTCAGAAGGACTTAATCAGATTAGTCAAGCTAAACAGATAGCCATCTCATGTTCTTCTATTCATCAGACAACAAAACCAACAAATAAACATAACAAACAGAGCGGTAAATATTTTGAGGCTAATCAAATTGCAGTCAAAAGGTCTTCTTTAGAAGCGGCAGATACATAATAGAACTCCCCTGGTAAATAAAAACTGAACCTTTAACAACTCTCCAACAAGATGCCTTTGGATTTTCATTTGTCAAGTAAAGGGCAAAGGCAACACCTGAGCAATAAAAAACCCCAAACACAAAACCACATGCTTTAATAGAGTCAACATAACCTGACCTCACAGAGGTGTTCAGGAAGACCTTCTCTATTTCTATCCTCATGAGGACAAGATACCCAGATCTCAAAACACTGAACATCTTCATAGGTACATCAATCATCTTCTGCTGGCTCAATCAAATACATATTCAGAAAACTTGCTCTATCGTTATAATCAATTAAACCTCATTTTCAAAAGGGCATCTTTGAGAGCTCCTCAGGTTTCCTTTATAATAACATATGGAGCAGATATTAGAGCTTATCAGTTGCACCAAATTCGAATTTGGCAAAAGGGTGTCTTGTAATTGCAAGGGTTTACAAAACCACTGTTCCTTACTTTAGGCGAGTCGTCCAGTATTATCCACTAAATCATCTCATTTGGTATGACTAACCTGGAAAAGGAGATAGAATAAACTCCTGTCCTGAACACACGGAGAAACCTGTCAACACACTGCAAACTTCATGGCTAAATTTTCATCAGAAAACATCTATTTTCCTCAACACAGAGCAAAAAATTATTTGGACTAATTTGTTTTTCTGAAAAATTACTCAACTTAGAATGAATAGATCCACACTAATAAGAAATAAAAGCTCCCAGCCCCTCTATAAGATACTGAAAACTTCCAAACAACAGTTTCCATGTCATTTCCTGTGTCTCTCTTCAGAAATGCTATTTAAGAAAAGAAAAATAGGAACACTTGCATGAAAAAAGGATCTTTGCATCCAACAGCCTCATCTTCCCCCACTGATTAATCTTTCCTGAGGGCCCAAAACAGGAGCTGCCAATAGAAAAGGAAAGCATACAATCAACTTAACTGGGCACAAGAATGACTTTTACTCCATAATGAGAAAAAGAGGACCTGCTCTACAAATCCAAGAAATGCACAACTGATCTGCACAAAGAGATGTGTGCTGACTGAGTCAAATCATCATAAATTAAGAACATATGGTCCCATACCTTAGAGCATTTTACAGAACTCCACGGCCAACAAGTAGGAAATTGATGCAGACAAGGAGAACACATGGAAAATACAGTTGCATAACACTAGGACAAGGGGTTCAAACGGTCCAAACTCCTACAACAATGCTACCATTAACCATCTCCCTACATGACAAAAAAGGAAAAAAAACTACTAAGAATAGCAGCTAAAAGCTCACAGGCATCCTATAGTGTCTCATTTTGACCACTGGTAAAAACCAATCAGAGCAGCAAGGAAAAAAAGACGGAAGCTACATAAAGATGTAGCTTTACAACCATTCTCCAAGAGAAGGAAGACCAAGAAGCCTGAATCTGATTGAGGAAAACAAGTTCATAAGCAAATTGATCAACTGTTTTTAACTGAAATAACACAATGCTATGCTTTGGCCATCCCTACTACATACACAAATTACAGCCTTGACATTGCCAAGCTGAGCAATACATACTCCAACTCCCACTGCTCATATTTTTTAATCTTCTCACATGACAGTACAAAACATCTATATTTAAAAGCGAGGTCCAGAGCAGTATTTTTAGATATCAAGGCACGTGCAGGCAAATCAAAAGCTTTCATGGCATTTACTGTTGCTTACCTAGGCATCTTCAGAAACATGGGTTTCCATGCCAAAGTTTTCCAAACAATGACATTTCTGTTTCACAGCACCTATAATATACATGGCAATTGCCATGCAACTAGAGCTCACATGTGCAATTGTCTTTTCTTACCAGCCATTATTCTCTGGGCTTCGTATGGTTCCATGTAGCCAGTGTTCTCCCCTTTTCCCATTCTGTTCAACTCACTTTTGGCATCAAACGGATCTGAGTAGTCATCAGCTATCAATACCTGAAAGACAGGAAAGTAACTGTTACTGAATTCTCCAGTCAGATGTGCAAATCGGAAGGCAGTTATCATCCTATTAGGAAAAAAAAAAAGTTTCAGACAGCTGCATCCTACGCCATCTTCAAAGTACAGTCTGAGTTCGGAGGAGAAACACCCAATTGGCACACATCAGTTACTAAATGGTAAACTAAATAGAAGCGTGCTCCTGTTCACATCAGAAACCTCACAAAGGCAGAACTCCGTGTTGAAAAGATTTCTGACAAGCACAAGATACAGAATAATTGCAATGGACAAACTAGAAAGAGCCAATCATTTAGCAAACTCAATCCAGTGCAACTCCTATAAGAGAAGTTTGCCAATATTCAGAAAAAAAAAATCACATTTTCTCTTTCACATACTTCATACCCTCTGCTTTTTAGGTTTATCAGCTACAACTGAAAATAAGGCTAGAAATTTTTGCAATAAATACTCTAAGGTGACTATTTTCACTGCATTAATAAGAACATTTGTAATTTTAGTTCTCAGCTCAAAAGAAACAAGACACAAAACAAGCTTCTTGGCTAAATTTAGATCTTCGAACACATTTGTGTCATTCTTTCTCTCAGAGAAACATTATATTTACTTATACTTTATGAACTGAGACAAAAGGCAGCAAAAAGAAATTGTCAGAACACGTTTTTCTCTTCCACTAGAAGAATAAAAAAATCTGAAGGTTAGAAAATCTCACACCTTACATTACTATGTTCTTCTGGCCCCTGCAAAATCACTGAATGTCTAAGTCCCACATATAGCTTTTTTTAATCAGTCAATTGAAGTCACAAGAACTATTCCTCTCTCTAATTGAAGGGGTAGAGCTAATCTTCATTTCTAGAAGGTGACAAGAGGACTGGGGCAAGGACAAAAATTCTCACACGAGAATTACTGCAGAGCACAGAGATGTAATGTACAACAGATAAGAGAATCTGAAGTAAAGCAGAGGCAGACCTCAGCACCAGAATCCCCACAGAATCATAAAATAATTCAGGTAGGAAAGAACCCCATGAGACTGCCCTGTCCAACCCATCACTCAAAGCAGAGCAAGCCTAAATGGCTCTGCCCCAAAAGGCTTACTCTATTAAAGAGGGATTTTTCAATCCACCAGTTACTTTACATCTTTAAGACCAGCACCAGTAAGACTTAGAACAAACTGCTATTCCAACAGCTTCAATCTTTTCAACAAAGAACCAGGAGTACATTGCTAGCTAAGAGACCAAAGCTGCATCTACTTCTGTCTCCTGCTGCCAATATACCCCACTAGGCAGAGAAGAAAAACAGGACACACAAGTATTTACAGACCAAACACCTGCACAAATTCTATGGAGTAAGCAAGCACTGTGTAACTCCTTTAAAATTAGGGAACAAAACATCTAACACACTTGTCTGCAACACTGCCACACTGCAATTTTATACTACTTGTTTGCTTATTTTCCTACTAGGACTGATGTTTTAACTATATTTTTGTGTGTTTTCCTCCAGTCAAAGTCTAAAGTGACTGGAAGCTTCTTTCTGACCAGAAATCACCAGACTGGCACGGATCACAGAGGGAGGAAAATATAATTCTTTTGCTCACTTCATGTCCAAAATTACTCCCTCATTATTGTGTAAAGCAGTTAACACAAAGGGGAAAAGTCCCCTCCCCCCTGTCTAGTAACATATGCCCGAGCAGCAAATCAAGAGACAGCAGCTGCACACACTTGAGAAAAAGACAAACAATGTGTATCATGCAGCAGTAATTTCTCCTAGTCACAAGGACAGGTTTATCTCCAGAAGTGGTGCAGCTGAAATGCCATCCATTTAGCCTCCTGATTCAATCCTGTCAAGAGCTGCTAGGTGGTAGCATGGGCTCTGTACTGCTCTCCTATTGCAAACACTGACACGAAATACTCACCAATCCTTAGCATGACTGTACTGAAATATGAAACAGAAAGCAGTCTTAACACAGCTATTTGATATTTCTTCTTCTCCATTTGCCAAAAATATACTAGGAGGAAAATTATACATATAACATGCTGTCAAACAAGACCATCCTCTCCAAAAAGCTGAAAGACTGCCATTCAAACAACCCTCCCCCACAACAAACCCCAAACCCATTTTTCAGCACTCAGTCCGACAGAAAGAGCAGCCTGCTTCATCTTTCCTGGAACTGTGTATCTCTTTAAAAGTGGATTTACAACTCTGAGCTGTCAGAGGGCTTTCCAGCTGACTGTTACTGTTTCCATGTATATTAAAATCTAGTAGTTCTCAGGCTGGATATAGCAGCTGGCCAGTGCCAGAATTTGATTTCTTCTACATTTGCAAACACCTATAAATTCTCTACTTCTATAAAGTCTCAAGTTTTTCTACTTGTGTCAAAGAGAAGCCAAGGCTTGAAAACCTCAAATGAGTATGCATGTCAGCTCTGTTATAACATACCTACTGTAAATGTCTGAACTCTTTTTCACAATCCTATTTCAGAAGATTGTTTCTCCTGTTTTCAGAGATCTCAGCCAGAAAAAGGACTCCTAATCTGCAAGTCCTTGTGCCATCTCCACATAAATTACTTTTACCTAATGAGCTCATTTTCCAAGCCTATATGCAGCAGGCCAGACAAAGTACAGACAAAGACAAATACAAGGTTCTGAGTACATGAATCTTCTAGTCATGGTACACATAATAATCAAAACATTTGCTTCATGATAGGTGATATTAATACATTGTCCTCACACTCCTTCGTGCCATCCTCACAAAGCACACGCTTGCCACTGTTGCACACAAGTTCTGTTCACAAAGTATCGCAGGCACATGCCTTGATTGTGCAGTGGGGTTCTGCAGATCATGATCTTTATCACCTCAATACCACATAGGGAAGATCCAATGCGAGAACATTACACCGGCAGCTCTCCCCCACGGCCGTGTAGGAGCAGGTCTTTCTGTGCGATGATCCAAGTGCCTTCATGTTCACTAGGGCTCATCCATTCTCCAGGAAGGGTTACTTGTTGTGTGCTTTGTTTGTTTATTCTTCTCTCAACAACCTTTCAGCCACTGCCCAGCAAACTGGTCTCAGTCAGCCATTTGTTTTCTACAGTCCAGAGGCCAGGGCCAGCACAGATCATCGCAGTGCCCCTTTTTCACATCTTTGATTAAGTGCACTTTCAAGGCAAATGGCTAAACTTGTTCAATTGGCCTCCAAGTTGATGTTTTATGTTAGTGACAAACACTTGATAAGAAAGAGAATGGAACAGAAGCCATCCATTGTCTACCAATGCATCCCTTCCAAAAGCCTGAAACAGTCAGACTATCCAGGATCTAATGCTGTGCTTCCCACATCTACCCTGGGAACAATCAGAGGAATGGTAAAATGTTGAGGTTTTGTAATTATGGCTAGAGAGAGCACTCATACACAAGTTCTGACCCTTGGAACAAGATACATTTAATTGCCTCCCTCTTCTGCCAAATCCAGACACCTTCCTCATGGGTTCTATCTATCAAAATGAAACACAGCCACCAGGAAACCCCAGAAGGACTCAGGCAGTCATTCAGGCTCCAAATTAATGTTTAAACTGGCTGCATTTGTCCAGGCTATTTTCAAAGACCTGTGGCTTACCTCTTAACAGAACATAAGATCACCAGACTGGACGGTGAGCTCCTACAGCTACTGATTCCCGCTCCATACAAGCCCATCCTACGGCACGCCATACACATATGATACTATTTTCTATCAGGCACGTGTAGTAATAGTAGCTTGAGGCATCAGTAACATCAAGGAAAGAAAATTCCAACCCATAAATAGAAGTGCACTGATCAAAAGAAATCAACAAAGATTTAGGGAGCACTCACATCCCAGTACATCCTAGTAGGTTGTCTTTAAAAACTCCAGAGACAGAGTGCACCTCAGTCAACAGACAAGTTGACAAATTCAAAACCATAGCTCTAGCTAAAAAGTTAGGCAGCAGATACAAGACCAAAAAAACAACAACCAATCCCCAGAGGATAAAATAGAAGCTGATATTCTGCTTGGTTTATCCCTCTATTATATATTAATTCAGTTTCAAGCTTCACTGTTGATGCATAGTCTTTGTTCTTGTACAGTCTTAAAAAAAAAAAAGTCTGACAAATATTATTATATTACATACAAGTTTAAATGGCTATTTGCATATACAAAAAAATGATTTGCATATACTGCCACAGGAAGAAACCAAAGACCACACCTATATGCATAATTTCACAAGTATCTCTACCTGACTAAAAAACACATTTTAAAGGGAACAAACAAGGAAGAAACAAATGAGAACTTACCACACTGAAATAATTGGGGTAAACCCTTTTTGAACTGAAAGGAAACACAAAAGATCTAACTATCTTCAAAACAGCAACTTCAGCACAGAACAGTTTGTTATTTCACTGATTTAGTGGCTAGGATGATCAAGGACACACTGAATCCAAGAGGAATTATGATAAACAACATGTAGCAAAAAACCCTAAAAGATCTCTCCTGCCCACCAGGCCTTTGGGAGATTTATTATGGGAGACTCATTTGTGGCGGGGGGGTGGGGTGGGGAAAGAAGAGAGGGGAAGATCTGTTATTAATAAATAATACATATTTTTATTTTATCAGTATAGTCACAGAATGGTCTGGGTTGGAAGGG
>VZRE01013110.1:0-13137 GCA_013396775.1 Cephalopterus ornatus
GAAGCCTAGCCATGATGATGATGTAGCCTGGGACATATCTGAAAGTAAAGCTTTGCAACACTGAGAGTTTGTCCATGCAGCTGACAGTAGCACCCTAATATGCACTCCAGCCACAGGCTGACAGTCTAGAGGGCATCTACTTTGAAGCTGTGGTGGGTTGACAGACAGTTTAAGGAAGTACTACCTTCAAGTTAGGCAGATCACTAGCTCTAGCAACATGTAGAGTGTTAGCAGAGAGCATCTCACTGAATGTGGCAAGACAGAAATGAAAGTGTGAGTGAACTGGTGCTGGGGAATGTACATACCTTAGCTTGTTAGTCTACAGGCTTAATAGCCAAATACCTTTTGAGATATATGACTGCATTGTTGGGTTGTATTAATTTTTTCACTGTCTCCAACATGCAGCCTGTAGGATGTGTGTGACTGTCAGGACAAAACACTCACCCAGAGACCTTATCTTTCTCACTTTTTTTTTGTCACTAAGAAATCTGAAAGAGGCAGACATTCAACTACATACATATTTTATATTCCTAGTGTTTCAAGGAAATCGCATTACACTGCTAAACTTTCTCTATTCTAATGAATAAGGAAAACAGTATTTCCCAATGTGTCCTACTTAGTAGAAGGTTTGTGTTCAGCCAGTGCAGTGGAATTATACTTGACTGGTAAAAGTGTAAAGCAGCAAACTAAACAGTAGCTTCTTCCAGATAGTAATGCCACAATTAACAGAAGTGTTTCTCCATTCCTCTGCAATACAGCTGCTTGTGAAGTCCACTTATAATAATGACATCTGATGACTTGCAGGTCAAACACAAAATAGTTATTCCATCCTTTTACATGAATCAGAAGATAATTATTTTTGGAATTTTTATTAACAGACCCAGAAGCTGCAGTGGTTTATGCTTCTACTGACTCAGATATATCTGAGGCATCAAATATGGTGGATAAAGGAGCAGTTTGGTTTACATTTTCTTTCCACTTTGCTACTGCACAGAGCTGGAGAGAGACGAGTCCCACTGTTCCTACAAAGTGATGTTATCCTTACAGCTACTTATGTCAGCCAAGCCATATGCCATGCATTTGAAGACTGACCTCTGTTCGGGTCATATTTTCACAAAATTTTAAAAACAACAGGATCATTTCCTTTTGTTTATCTATTCCCTTGTTCAAATAAGAGAAGTTGAAATAATATGGAACATGTCGAGTTTTGTTATCAGTTGGACTAACTTACATAGGCATAGAAGTATTCTAAGTATTTAGAGCCTTTAATTAGTATGTTTTCATGAACGGACATTTCTAATCTCCTTGGACTTCCAAGCAGATGTTTTTGAATTAAAATCATTCTATTTCAAAAGACATCACTGGACTTATTATAATATTTAAATAATACATTCCTTTTGATCATGGTATTGTGACATACCTCAGACATCTTCATTGTTTGTGCTATTTTTTCAGAGCCCCAATGAAAGATGATATTGTGTTGGTGCTGAATCAAGTGGTTATGCTAGGCACTGCTCTATGTTATTCAGTGTTTATTAAAATCAACTCTATAAACAATTTAAAGCTATTATTATTATTACACAGGAGGCCTTTAAATTAATTTGTGCTGACAGAAAAACTACAAACTCTGACCTGCTTCAGCAGCTTGCCTGTGAAAGCAAGAGCAATTTTACAAACTTTATACACAGAAGATAAAAATCTAAGTTTTATAGTACCTGTTCCAGAAATGACATTTGACTGGAGAAAATATTCAACCACGATAGCAAGTGTGACCAGAAAGAGTCACATTACAAAGGGACTGGCCAGTTCACTTTGGTTTTACTTCAGCTCACATCCAGCCTATCATACTATTATAGATGAGAGATTCCTCATCACTGCTGCAGTACAATATTTAAAAGAACTATTGGCACAACTGTGTTAAAAAGGAAGTGCCATTCCTGAGCTGCCATTTGGATGTCTCCATTTTCCAGAAGAAGCAAATCTATTTTCTGAGTAAGAGAAGAAGCAAACCATTTTTAAAAGAAAAATGTTTATCAGCTAAATATAAACATTGTCTCTCGATATGCGACAAAACTCTTATGTGATAACAAATACATGAAAGGATAAGTTTCTTCTGAAATAAGCTTAATTCTGTCCCAAGTATTCTGAGCCTTAATTCAACAAACACTTATGTTTTGGTCAACCTCAGAGGAATTTAGGCATATGTGTCAGTACCCTGCTGGAAAAAGTTGCTGTCCTGAATCTCTAGATTACCTTTCTTTTTCTGTCTTATTTAGCAGCATTACCAAATGTGTAGAATTCAGATCTCAAGGCTAGAATGGGCAGAATGTGCACATAGTAAACTTAGTCAAAGGGGGTATTTCACCACAATAGTCCAGACATCAACTTGCAAATAGAGAAATGTCTTCTAAGATGTGGAGGCTCAGTGACATCTGGCCTCTGTCACATGTCTTTCTGTTTGTTGATGTATTTTATACAAAATGCATAATTAAGGCACATGAAACATTACATTTTTAATTTCTCCCTTCCTTTTTAAAATGTAAAAGAAAAGTATGAACATATTCTTTTTCCCCCTTCTATTTCTTAACTTTAGAAATATAAGAAACAGGCTGTTTTACTGTAAAATAAGTTACATGTTCTGTCTACTAAGAAGTTAAAAAAACCCCTTCCTTTACTCAAGATGCTCATTTGTTCAGTCTTTGACAACAACACATTTTAAGCAGTCTGATTAACATCCTTTACTTTGAAAATCTCCCTGTCTCCAGTTGTTCTTCAGGACCTCATTTCACTGCCTCTCCATTCATTTATCAAGTTTTCCAGGCAACAGAAGACACAAATTTTTGCCAGTGAAAAGTTTGTAGAAAAATAAAAACATATTTTGTGCAACACATTTAAGAGAAAAAAACCAAACCACAGACAACTCTGCAGGGTGGAGTTTTTAAGTGGTTACCTTCAGAGGCTGATTACCATTATCATTGAACTTGACAAAATGATCCAAAATAATTTAATTTCTTCCTTGAAATCTCACTGGATCCTTTGCTAACATCAAACTCAGGACAAATTCATAGGGAGTAATGAAAAGCAATTCTGTAATTTATGGACAGAGAGCAGATCCATCCTTGAAGCATATGTACAAACACATGGCCATGCCCCAGTGCGAATTTCAAGCAAACAGTACGTTTCATAAAACACAGTCAGTTTGCTCATTTCTAGAGAACTGGCAGCAACTTTGACTTGCTGAAAGATCCAAAAAACATAATTTAAGTACTGTATTTAATCTAGCTAACAAAAAACAGGGATAAACTTTCCTAGAATAAAATTGTAAATTAGATGCAAATTGAAAATAGTAGTGGAACTTTAATGAAGTACATTATTCTCCACTGCTGAGGAAGTTAATTTGATGGTTAATGACATTCATTTACACATGGCTTCATTTGCTGACTTCCTCCAGTTCAATGGCACTAGCTACCCTGTTGGCAGTTAGCAATCAGGAAGGAAGGTTTTTTTTAAAAACTCATCTATCAGAGTTAGGAACAAACAAAAGAAAAAAAGGCGAATCAATGGGACTGACACTTCTGAATCTCCCCCAGTGAGCAGTGGGAAGTTTTAAGCAGAAAGACTGAAACTTGAGTCAGTATTTCTCTGAGGCAGACGGAATTGAATCTAGGATGCTCTAAGGGTTACCAGCGGCCTGCCTGGTGGGGTGCCACATGGGCATATGGGGTCTATCGGTGAAGTACTCTCAACCCATTGAAATAAGCCCAGCAACTAGTAGGAGCGGAGGAACGAAGAGGAGGAATCCTAGTTTTAGAGTCACAAATTCCCAGGCTTTTTTCAAGTCAGCTCAACCATGACATGCCCACTACAACTTTCTTCCAGCCATTCTATATAAGCCCTTACAACGCATTCAACAAAGCTGAGACCAAGCCCTCAGCTCTCTCTTGGCACAGATCAAATTAATAGCACAGCAAATAAATTACTGAGTCAACAATGCAAATGGATTTCTCACTATATTAACTGCCTGACTGTTGACTGTGCCATACTTTATGCTTTTTCAATCATCTTCAGGCACTGAAGCTCCAACTTGCTTAGCTGCTTGGCTTCCCTACCAAAAAGGAATTTATTAATATCTCTGTGAATTACATAGGATTTTGGATTGTTTTCCGTACTTTATTATTTATTGCACACAGGTTGAACAAGAACCTAGCGGAATAGAGTTCCAGCATTTTAACAGCAGCAGCTGAGGAGAATTTAGTTTCTTTACAGATGTTAAAATACATGTTTTGTACTTTTTTTTTAATTTGAACAAAACAAAGGGAAGATTGAAAGACAGAAAAAAAATAAAAATGAGAAAGAGAAATAATTTTATTAGAGTATTATGAAAACAGTTTGCCATGCATATTTCATTTCAAATTGTATTAACTGTAGTCTACTGAGATCAGATCAAACTACAGCATAAAAAGAGTGCATTTGTTTTCTCTGTACTCGGCAGGATTATTCACATTTGTTGTTTCATCAGATATTGTTAATATAATAAATTGCACATGTTACACTAACTGGCCTTTGCCAACATTCCTATATTAGTCTTCAAAGAAACATCTAAATGATCTTCCACTATAAAGGGAAGAAAATGCTGAATATACAATGCATTAAAAATAACAGAGTGGCATCATAAATGTCTGCATGCACATTAATTTCTGCTGTTCCAGTCTGCCCAGAGATCTTTCACTGCCAGGGCTCTGTAAATTCAAACTAGACCAGTGGTGATATATTTGCCCAGGAAGCCCTTGTTTTAAGTAATCTCATGTCTTTGATCAGCTGCAAAACTGCAAATCTAAAATCAACGGTGGCAGAACAAACTTTAGCAAACAAAGACTTGACAAAGAGGGCAGGTGCTGAGAAATATTAGGCTGCTGTTGTGTTTAACTCCCTTACATGGCGATGAAAGAAACACTGCATGTGTCACTGAAGGCGATGATAATAAAACATAATGAAAATTATAATGAATCCCCACTCTCTGTCTGCAAGAGGCCCTGCTCTGGTTCATGCCAAATCAGCTACCACTTCAAATTATTCCTGCACACAGGTGTTCTTGAGGTAAGAACAGCCATTTATGCTTTTCCTATTTTCACAAATTAATATTAGAGCTGTTTTATAAGGGAGAAGAAACTCAAGACTGCTATTCATGTTTGTTGGTAAATCTGCCTCAGGTGACTGAAACAGTTACTCTAACTGCCATTCCTACCACTCTCCTCAAAGGGTTACTGTCCCCTATCAAGGATGTCTGAACAGAGAAGAAATTTGGTCCAAAACTGCCACAATTCACAGCCCACTCTACAGCCAAAACTGGTGACAGTCTCTGAATATGAGAATCTCATATTCACAACTTGAATATACTGTGCTCTGCACTCTGTGCTCTGCACACTGTCTCCTGGAGACACTGAAATCAGTTGCAAGGACTATCTATAGCTCTCACCTAACCAGATGTGTGCATAAATGCACCACTGTTTGAATTTTGAAAACTCAGGAGAGGAGGTTTTATTTCATGTTCAATTCTTATTACAAAAAATCAGAGAAAGCAAATAAAAAAATGTATCATATCCATGCAAAATTATTATATTTATGGGTAATGGTTTTATGAAAGAAACATGATTCTGTGATTTAGATGTGTAATTATCACAGAAAGGAGTCGTCCACAGAGGAGTAAGAGTCATTGCACAAAAGTGAAGCTGAGAAGGAGTATTTCACCTAAATCTTGTCATGAAAAGTTTAGATTTGGGCTCTTAATTGTCCAAGTACCCTTTAACATTAGTGTTCAAGTGAGGAAATCCCACCAGACAAAGAATCTGTTCAAAAATAGGCATCCGGGGAAAATAGGGTGAATGAAAATCAGGACATCAGTAACTTGACAGTATCTTCATCCAGCCAAGGTGACCAGTTGAGCCCACATATCTGTCTTCTGGGTTCTTAAAGCAAAAGAGAAAAACATGTCTTTTTTTAATACTTTCACTGAAGCTAAAATTTTAAGTGACGCTTTGAGCATTAACTGGGACATTTTAGACTACCAAACTGAATAAAAAAAATCCAGGAAAAGTTCCTAGGGATTAGTCCTTGAACATATGCACCACAGGATGGTTATTTTTCATCCCTGGCATGATTTTGGCCTCTGCCAGCATTTTCCCAGATAATTCCTAAACATAGATACAGTGTCAGGAATTGCCAGAAAGCTATCCCAAAAAGTAGTTTGGATGTCGACACCCTGTCAGGGAAGATAAAGAGCATTCAAGAGTACTGATGCAAACTGTGATATTCCAGCTGGCCTCAGTTCCAGGGGGCAACTCAAGCACATCTAAATTAGTGATAGCCTTAGAGCAACTGAGGGAAGGCACTGAGAAGTACTAGGATTGCCTATAAATGGACACACACTGGAGTATTACATCCAGTTCTTGTTTCCTATTTTCACAAAAGAGGTAAAAAATTGGCAAGGATGTGGAGGAGAGCCACAGAAATTATTGGAAACCTTGGAAGAGAGCCTTGAAATAAGAGATTAAAGGGGTTCAGTCTGTTGAGTTTAATAAAAACATCCAGCAATGAGTTCAGTGATTACAATGTGCAAGTATCACCACAGGGAGAAAGTACTGAGTGGCAACAGCAGCACTCTCATCTCACACAAAAAGGCATAATGAGAGGTGAAAGCTGGAAGTGAAAGCCAGACAAACTCAAGCATGAATCAAGACACACATTTTTAAGAGTGAGGGTGATAACCATTGGGCTGCACTTCCAAAGGAAGTGGTGGATTCTCCCAACTACTGATGGCTTCAGATCTAGACTGGACATTGTTCTAGAAGATAAGCCTCAGCCAAACACGAATTGCTGGACTTGACATAGGCTAACTGGGTTAAATTAAATGGCTTGTGTCATTCAGGAAGTCAGACTAAATATACTAAGGGCCTTTTCTGGCTTTAAAAAGCCTATAGATCTATAAAATGCAACTGTGTAACTATGTATTCTAGTCCAAGAATAACACATTTTGATAAAATAAGATTTCCATAGCCCAGTGTTATGTTAACAGACACAATTCCAAGAGATCAGCCTATAGTTATAAAATTGGAAATGAATAAAGTATGATGACGTGGTGACGTTAATAACAATACCAATTCCCTATGTGTTTACAGGGCCAGTCCATAGAAATTGAAGCAAAGTCAGTGGAATTTTAGCACTATAAAATTATTAAAACAAAATACACTTCAGCTTTCCAGACGGGTCTCTGAACATCATGGATGTAAATTGAAAAATCACATCTATCTTGTTAACCCTTAATGGAAGAAGGGGCATTTTTTGGCTGTGATCGTTCCACTCACTTACAGAGTTAGAGGGTGCCAGCCTAAGCACTGGAATTCAATCATCTGCCCCGTTCAATAGTTCAGGCAGTTCTTGGCATGGTTTTGGCTCTGGCCAACTAATGCTTTCTGAAATAACTCTTTGCATCATTTGGGAGTCAGCATGGGCTAAGGACACTCCTAGAAAGCCATTTGGATGTACCTACACCTCTTCTGGAAGAGAACATAATATGGTAAGATGAACATTGCCTCACCATCCCATTCAGCCTGTGGTTAAGGAAATAGGTCCTAGCACTAAATGCCTAGCAATATAGATGCAGCCAGTGAGTTCAAAGTGTCAGCTGCTCTGCAGGAAAAGGGCTGAGCTCTTAGTTCATTCCCTATCTCTGCTACAAAAATATTTACACTGTATATATTTTAATTTCACATATGAATTATATTGCTCTAAGGAAAATCAGCACTTTCCAAACTGTTCAACTGCAAATTGAACCATAGCATTAACTATTTGAAGTGACCTATCAAGGCCAGCTCCAATCAAAAGCCAGAAAAGACTACAAAGGGTGACTCAATACTCTTATTCTAGATCTTTAGACCTGGAAATAGAATTTGAATCCAAAATAAGAAATCTATTAGGCATGCAGAGTTAGGCACTGGGGAAAAGTCACTCAAAACACATTAAGAAGGGAGCCATTACATTATCTTGAGCATAGAAGAGCATCAGAATACCAACCTCTCCCTAGAATTTAAACACAAGATTTAAGGGAATGCCTCCATCAACTCATAGCTTGAGATTTGCTTCTCAAGGCATAATCATCTGGTTATTTTGCTTCCAGATACAGCCACTCAAGTCTCTTTCTTTCATATTATAGCAAGAGGAGGCAGACTAATATTAATATGATAATGAAGTAGCTATATCTGTTGCCTCATAAATGGGAATATTCTGATCTGAAGACAATTTTGGCTCAGGTTAGGAATAAGGAGAGTTCCTTAACCACAAAGCTACTGGTTACAGCATACAGCTGTCCTGCAAAAGTTGAAGCCTTATTTCCCAGCAGGAAGACAAGTTTCACGAGGTTGAGAAGGGACCTTACAGGAGCAAACACAACTACCATCAGGGCAAGGAGGCAACCATAGGGATGGATGCCCAGTGCTGTAGTCCCATCTGAGCTACGTAAGTGCTGAATTAAGTGGGCTAAAGTCCAAGTAAAACTGGAGTGAATAAAATGATGAAGAGAATGAAAAGGAAACATCAAACTCAAGGAAAATGCTTAAAATAGGTAAAGGCACAATGAATTTGGCATGTCTCTTTCCTTAATGCTGTTCTAATTTTAAACAGCCTATTGTACTGTACTGTTGATAGCCTTGTGTGAGCCATCTAGGGTTCAGCCAACTCAGCTGCATGATCAGTAAAGAGACAATGCTACCACACACAGGGTTATTTGGATTAGTGAATACCATACGTAAGTAAATCATCTGCCAGATGGCATCGGAAGAAAGCTGCAACTCTCTCACTTTCATTTCCACAGCAGCAAACAGTGTTCTGTGTTTAAAATAAACTCTTCCAGATGAGTAAAAGATAAACTTTGTGGTGCTTTTTTCTTGGTCTTCCCTTTGACTTCAGCTTTTTTTCTTAAAAAAAAAAAAAGGAACAAAAAACGAGAAAAAAACCCCTCCACCTACTCTGATTTAGTTACATTAATGAAAAATCCCAGTTTAGACCACCGCAGTACAAAGCTGTCCCTCTAGGCAGCATCAAAATTCCATGCTATTTACTGAACAAAAGGCAAAAATGAAACACAATATTTTCATTCATCAACTTCTGTCAACAGAACCCTTAAAAATGAACACCTACCACATTAAACCATTTCCTGTCATTTTATGGATTTTCCACAGTGAAGAACTATGCCACTTTGATGAAACATGGATGTTTTTACATTTTATGCAGTTTTAACCCTTTTTTTAAAAAATAGCAAGTATCTAGAATTAAAGAAACAAACAGAAACCACCTCAAAAAAACCAAATGCAGAAACAACATAACTGTAATCAAAGCTTTTCAATTATTCCTTATGAGTTTTCACGTTGCCTCTGCCATCTTACAGATGACAATTCATCATCTTACTCTGTTGTTTTGTCCCAAGAACCCAGTCTTAGCTATGCTAATAAAACTAGTCCATAATATCATCTTGCTACTATATAAAATAAGAAATTATGATTTTTACATTTTCCACCTTCAGCAAAATTTTATGAACAAATACCTCCATAAAGCAGGCTTACATTTTTTTTCAGTATCCATGGTGATGCCTCTGAAGATTTGCAGGAGGGCAGACTGAGGAAAAGCGATGCTTTGGTCTTCTTTTCCTTTCCAAGTATTTTCAAAGTCAGGTGAAGTGTCAAGCAACTACAACTATCAATGACTTCAACTGGACCTGTAGGAGCTCAGCCTTTCAGAAGAGCAAATGGGTCTTACTGAAGCAGTTTTCAATTTACTGTGTTTTAGTCATGGGATACTCCTACAGTGCTGTATATAGCAAGCCTTCAGGGCAAGCTGAAGTCTAAAGTACCTATCCATGTTCACTGTAGAACGTGTTTCTGTCTGTAAATGAGTATCTAAAATGATACCACACCTACTTGTTGCGGTGCATGTAGGTTCTGAGCCTCCAGGTGTGTGTCACTTGTCTTTTTGCAGATGATGCTCATGACCCTTTTATTGAAGCATCCAGAAAGTCCCTGCCATTGCTTGTCTCAAGGGAAGATGGCATTTGGAGAGTGGGTGGTCATGCAGTGACTTAGGAGGACCCAGGACACTGACCTGCTGTTGGGGAAGGTTGAAACAGGACTTAGATAGACTGAAGTAACATCACGAGACTGCAGTCTAGGTGGCAAACTGGCAGACGTCCCAACAACTGCAGAGATGGACTAACATTCCTTTGGGGAAAAAACACTCACATTTCTGGAAAATGTCAGAGGATATTTAATATATACATAGCACAGCTACTGCCACCCCTAACCCACCCCCATAATTCCACAATTTGTGAAGTATTTCTTGAAAAATGCCATACATACACAGAAGTGCATAAAGCCTCATTCATCAAGCTTGAATGAATCATCATCCAACTGGCTGTAAGGGTTCTACTGCCCAAACCTAAAGCTGGTAGATCAAGATCAGCAAAAATATTTAGGTGTCTGACTCCTAGCGCTTTTAGAGGAATCATGATTCCAGACTGCTTGCTTTGGCCATGCAGCAGATGGCAAGAAAAGGTCAGCACCTTGCTGAAATGATTATTAGAGATTTCGAGCATGCGACATCCTCCTGAATCTTTCATGGCTAATATGCTATCGATTCTTTCCCTTATGCAGACTAATTAAGTTTCTTTCACATTAGCTGAAAAGAAGTGATCATTCTTCAATGTAGAAAGAATGGCCTATCAACCTTGTTAGGTGGTCAGTATGCCAGGCTTCCCCCCCAAAAGGCAATTAGGAAAGCACTCCTTTCTCCATGTTACATAGGACATTTGGAATTAATTAACTATTCAAATTAATTTCTCTGATCTGAATCCAGTTACGACAGGTGTGAGACTGTTAGTGGTAGCTAAAGCAGTAAGTCTAGAGGGAGGTCGTCATTTTCTGTTATGAGAAATAGCAGCACCATTCTGGGACAGATCAAAAATAATAATTCAACTGTGGAGGCCTCCTGGATCGTTTTGCAAGTCAATTACTCTCTAAATGATTAGTTTGGAAAAAGTTATGCGAAAAAGGGAACAGGCCTTCCATTTTAAAGTTATTTGCATGACTCTTGCAAGTTGTTTATTTTCTTTATAGCCTTAGGTGGAAAGAAATTAAGTGTGCTTGAAGTGGGAATTATCCACATTTTTCAGCAAAAGCATAATCACACCGCATATTCACAGGGCTCAGGCTTTGAAGCCTGTGAAGCATTCACTTAGTAGGAAGCTTAGGCAAACCAGCCAACCGCCGAAGAGAGGAGAGTTTAAATACTTCTGGTTTTATTGTATCATGGAAAAAATGATCATTTATCTCATTAAGATGGAGAATTTTTACTGAAGAACTCCCACTGGGTTTATAAGCTTGCCTGCTGTGCTGACTGGAGTAACTGAAAGAGCAGAGTTGTCCCTTTGCCTGGGGATAGATGTTGGCCTTTGTGGCAAGTTAAGAAAGGTAAATTGGTGACATATTCAGAGTATTTTTTTTAAAAAGTACTTAAGTCTCCCTTGGCTTAAACAGATGGGGCATCTATACTAAATACATGCAACTGCAATTCACTTGCAGAAACCTCAGCTGTAATAGCTACATGTGTGCAGAGAGGACTGGCTCATACCTACGGCCTATGACTGAGAATCAAATAAAGAAATAAAAAAAAAGGAAATTTTTCTTTCCTAAATTCTTGATATGTCCCTGAGTGAAATTGCTAACAGGGGTGCTTTCAAAAGCGCCATAGCCAAAGGTGAATAAATTATACTGAAGCAGTTAAAAAGTGCTTCCCTTAAGAGACCTGAAGCCTGTTTCTCTTGACCCTTACATGGAGATGCTTCCTTGCCTAGCTATGTCTGTGTGTTCTCCAGCTGCAAAAGCAGACAGTGGGTATTGCATACCTGGATGTGGCTCTAAGCAGCTGAGCTCAGCACTGATCTCAAGCCTGACAGCTCTGTCCCCAGCCCAATGCCTCATCATGTACCAAAGCAGCACAGCAGCCAGTGACACTCCTGTGCTAACAACCCTCAGCTCCTTGGTAAATCACTGACAGCTCTTCCTGTCCGACTTCTAAAATGAGAGATTAAATTGCACCTGCACATGTGTCCGCACACACATACGCTCACCCTCACACACCAGTTCTAAAATAAGCCTTTTGCAAGGCAGTTATTCTGCAATGCTGTTGCCATACAAAATGTGACCACTGAGAGATGGGGTCACTTTGAAGCATTTCCACCCATTGCTGAGACTGGCCAAAGGCTCCAGTGGGGAAAGTTTGCAAATAGTCAGTTAATCTCTGCTGTGGCACTCCACCTCCCAGCTATGGCAGACCAGAGGCACTTTCCCTGTGAAAACCAAAAGGGCAGGGCTACATCCTCAGGAGTCACTGTGTCATGTATACATCCCAACCTGCTTTCAAATTCCCTGGGAACAAGTATGGAGCGCTGGCCCAGCACTGCTGGCAGACTCAAAATCAAACCTAAATTCTAACAATTTATGTAAGATAGCTGAAGGCACATTTTGGGTTTGGAAAAAGTTGCCTTGTAACATTTATGTTTATCAGAGACTTCAACATCTTAAACTCAGCTGTGGCTTCCTTAACTCTATTTATATATCTGTAGATAGTTAGATATCTGTACTTCCATATCTGTAAGTTACTTGCCAGTAATGTGGTCAGTGTCTGTAGCTTCCAATGAAAGCTGCGTTTCCATAGGCTTTGCCTGATATCCCTGGTCACCGTCTTCATCTTTCACCCTTATTTTAAAAACGTTAATTCTTCATGGAAAATAAGTTTGAGAAGAGTGGTGCTCGTACAGTGGTGATGATGAAAGGAGACAATTGGAATGCAAGTTTTAGCTGCATACTCTTGATATAAATTGGTTATACAACAGTAATATAGAGAGCTTGCCACATCATTCTGGAGGCACTGTTGTACTGGGGTGAAGTGTGAAGGTGCTGGTCTTAGTGTACCCTCTACCAGCTCCAAGAGGAGACGTTCAGCTGACAGTCCTCAAATCATACACATATATCTGAGTTTACTTAGCTCATAGAGGGGAGGGGAGGGGAGGGGAGGAGGAGAGGAGAGGAGGAG
>VZRE01013112.1:0-17054 GCA_013396775.1 Cephalopterus ornatus
GGTTGTAGCCTGGTGGGGGTTGGTCTCTTTTCTCAAGCAGCTATCAGCAAGACAAGGGGGCATGATCTCAAGCTCTACCAGGGGAGGTTTAGGTTGAATATTAGGGAGAAATTTTTTACAGAGAGGGTAATAAGGCATTGGAATGGGCTTCCCAGGAAGGTGGTGGATTCTCCATCCCTGGAGATTTTTAAGATGAGACTAGATGAGGCACTTAGTGCCATGGTCTAGTAACCACAACAGTATTGGATCAAGACTTGATGATCTCAGAGGTCTTTTCCAACCTGGTTGATTCTATGTTTCTATGATCTTAGATTTAATTGAGGAAATTAGCCAGAAGGTAATGAAACAATGCAGGAAGCTTTCACTTTGCATTACACAGGGGTGCCACATCAGACGGTTTACATATTTGGAGCTATATATACATTCAGTATAAATCTGACTGTGACACACTGCAGATATAACTTATAGTTGTGTTAATGTGTATGAAAGGAGGGCAAAATGCTTCACCAGAGTACCCAGGCTCACGGATGTGCACACGTCTGCACATGAGTGTGGGGGCATGTGCCTCCCATATGCACCAGAGAGTATGGTCCCCAAGCATTACATGTTCAAAAAGGCTAAAATTTATAATCTGCCAGAGCATCCGTGAAGATCAAATGAATGTCTTACACATGCTTTTCAGAAAACGTGGATACGCGTTAACATAAGCATAGGAATTTTCTCCGCTTGAGTACATATTTTGCTTTTGTCAGCCACAGAAGGAGTGATCAAGGTTTACTGCCATCTGCCCCCTGTTTGTAAAGGATCTAGACCTCCACACAGCCACCAGAAATGGTCCCCCAAAGACACTCAGTGCCTTACAGACATAGGGCCAAAACAGGCATCAGAGCATGGCTTCTGGATGATCTATATGATCATAAATTCATTGAATAAAACATAGTAGGAAAACACTAAGGCTGTACTCCTATATGCTGTCAGTGAATATATTTGTGTTAACATACTCTAACACTTGTAGGATCAGCCTGGAGACTGAGCTGGCGTTTGTCCTTTGTTCTCACTATTCAGACCATTGTAATTTTCAAGAACTGCTCAGGAAAGACTAGAGGTTTGGGAGCCATGTTTTAGTGGATATGCCTGCTAAAGCCCTGATCCTGAAAGCCACTAAGCAGCCCACTAAAGGTGTTGACATCCTGCATCAGAGTTACTGGGAGAGCCATCTGGAGAGCAGCACCTGGTAAAAATTGTAATGTCTTCATTTAAAGTAGTGACAAGTCAAAGCATTATACTAGCTCTCATCAAAAGTGAAAGCCTAGTTTATTTAAAATTTTATTAAAATATTTGGTTATGCGTTTTTATCACTACTGGTTATTAAAACTGCAGTGCTAAGAAATACTAACATATTTTATGAAGCTATTAAGTGATAAAAAATTAGCTAGTTCTACATTAAAAATTTATTACATGCAAACTCCCATGTAAGAGTTACTTGCATTTTTAATACTACTTGGAAAACACTAATTGATGTGTAGACCAGATAGAAAATCACATCTCCCTACATAAAGATAGTAAGGTGTAAAATCTTTCTTACATAGATTTTCAAGGGTTGTTTCAATTTGCCTTTAAACCCATGATTTATAATTTTATTTATGGCAAGTAAACTTCTAGAATTAAGTGGAGACATTTTCCAAATGACATGCAGTAGATGTGATAGATATTTTCTTTTGAATTGCTAAAGAGCAAAATACGATAATTTGGTGGCAAGCATCTGCCTGGTAATCACATAGGATAAATTCGTAAGAAATATAGCAAAGATATTTTATTCGCTGCTGCTGCTGTTAAGCCAGCTTTATTTACCTTGGAAGGGTTTTCTATCTGAGTGGAAAACAAACTTTCCTTCAAGAGGTCTGTGAACCAAATAATAAATGTCAGGTCTAAATCCCGTATGGAAATCAGTCGGGTTTAACCCTGGATATTCTTCAGTATGCAGATGAGACGTGAGGTTTCCCTCATCCTGCTGTCACATGCGCAAGCCAATTTACAGGCGCGGGCATACAGTGTACGTTCTGCACCTCCCCCTCACCCCAAGACTTGATCTCAGCTGCCTGCCTTTCACAGAAAACCACAGACCAAGGAAACATATCAGCAATAGTGCCCTGTAAATTAACTTGACATTTGATGCGGGGGGGGGGGGAAAAATCAAACGGTAAAAGCTTACAAAAGACATGGAAAAAAAAAGCCACTCAGGACACGCACTACATTTAGTGTGCATTTAAGAGCTCTGGAAGGTAGTTATTCTCTTGAAAGCAACACACTCACTCAGCCCTCCTTCTCTTTGTTAAGGCAACTCAGTCACTCTTTGTTAAAGCCACAGCATCCATCAAACAAACAAAAAAAATACCCTATACTTTCGCAAAACAGCCTCCACGGAGCCAAATAACACCAAGGAAGTGCATTGTTCTCTCTAGGCTTTGCTTCATATTATGTCCCTAAAACTGTAACTTTTTTTAATATGCTGCTGTATAAGATAAATCATGACCATTAATATTAATTCACTACTAATAATGTGTGCCAAGTAACTAAGATATATGCTAGTATTTTATGATTGGAAAGCAGCCGATTAAACATGTGAAGTACACAAACACTGCTGTATCTTGAAAATTAAATTAAAGCAAACATGTAATTTTTCGCCATACTTGAAGTTACAAATACTTTTTTCATTGTCAAAAAGTACTTGAATAAAACTATTGACAGACTACCAATTGCTTCTCTGATTCTGTTTGCAGTATTGATAGCAATAGCATACAGACAGATGATCCATATATAAACCATTAGACATTCAGGAATATTATTATGCTTTATTGTGCCTGCATGTCCTCACCTCCATTTCTATTCCACCTTTCTCCCCATCCACCTCTCTCTTCCTCCTCCCTGCCTCCTGTCTTACACACACACACACAGACACACACCGACACAGACACAGACACAGACACAGACACACACACACACACACACTCTACCCACTCTGCGAGGCTGGCAATATTACATCTCACAACGGCCTACCTCTTGGCTTACAAGCAAACGAGTGTACTGGTAACATATATAATCTTAGCATCCCTGCTCCTTGTTATTCATGGATTTATTTACAAGTCCCTGTGTTCTACTTTTCCTTCCTGTTACTACAGTTTATATCACTGGCATGCCTATATTCTTGTGTGAATTTCAAACAAGAATCAAGATATAACTGGCAAATATTTTGTAATACAGTCTGTATTTCCATAATATATCTGTTTGGGGTTTTTTTAAAGACACAATTTTAAGAGGTTTTGTGGACTTACAGATATATGAAGAGTATTTTGATTGGCTGGTTTAGTACTTCAACTACTTAAAGTTCTGTTTGTGTGAAACTGCTGTAATAAAATTAATTTAGGTACACATACATATGTTTGTATATATGTAAATGCATTTGGAATGAAAATCTTCATAAATCCTTGTCAATTGTGCTGATTAAGCCTTGGACTGTAATATTGGCAATGTTAAGCTTTTTTGCAAAAGAGTTAAAATGCTAAAAATTTTTCTTTCAGTAGAGGGCAAAGAAAGGATTTAACTGGCTCAAAGAAAGTAATTAATACTTAGCCAATTTTCACTTCTTTAATAAAGCCTTTCATTACTACATTTTACAATTGCCAAATGGACATTTCCATCTTGTGAAGAGAAGGATTTAATGAGTGACTTATTTTCTAAATGTTTACAAACTCGGGCTTGATTCTGCAAGTTCTTGCAGGTCACTATGCTTATCTGAGTAAACCTTAATATCAATGGATTATTCATATGAGTAGTTTCTCCTAAGAAAATTCGCTGAATCTGGCTCTAAAATTAAAAAATATTTTTAATATTAATTCCATACTATTTTGGTGTATTTTCTCCTCATATTTTTTTTTGAGATCCACTTGTGAACAAAAATTGATAATACTTTTCCAAAAGATGAAAAAAATTACTTTTACTGAGCTACAGTAATAACAAAACCCCCACCGTATGTACATATGTAGGACCTACCTTTTTTTCCCCTACTTTTATTTGAAGCAACAAGATATTCCTCATAAATTCTCCATAAGTAAAATACCCTTGCTCTAAATGTGAGCATGTACTCCATGTTATTAAATGAGAGTAATACTTTTAAAAAGCTAGTTAATTTGCAATCAGATGCAGAACAGTTTACATTAACATTATTAAGTCTGGAGATGAAGTTTACTCAGTCTGGGGCTTGAGGTTTTGTTTTCTTCTATAAGTAACCGTAATGTTTTTGCAAGACCTTGCCTCAGTAGTAAAGCAATTTAGAGTGGAGGATATTTTTAAACTACATTCATTTAAAGGAGGGGAAGGGAAAGTCACTGCAGTAAAATATACATGTATTTGTAATTCATATTGCTAATGTGCTTCTATTTTACTCAGAGATTCCACCATGGCTGAGATGGGGAGCTTGCATCCAGGCAGTGCAGCGGGGCAAGAAAAAACACCCCCACCGAAACACAAATAGCGGGGTTCTCCCTCTCCTCTGTTGTCACTGCTAATTATTACCATGCTGCTTCTCTTTTAAAAATAAAAGTAAATAGCTGTAGGTCAGGAATGTATATCTGGACAGTCTGTTAAATAACATTATCAATGCTTTTGGTCCAAAACAGAGATCTTTTCATTCTGGTATTTCAAGAGCCTCAGTCTCCACATTTAAAAAGATGAGAGAAAAATAAACTCAAATGTGCAAGCATTAAACATTTAACTTTTCTACTTCTTGGTCATTATAATGATGGCCAGCTTCTTCCCCACCATACTTTTGCTGATTTCACTTCATTTGCATGGTCTTATTATGCATATAATCTTTGTTCTTCTGATATAGAGTGCAGCACAGTGACAAAGCAAAACCTATACACAGAGAAAATATTTTTCCTTCTTTAAAATTGTTCCAGTTTTCCCGTATTAGCATTTAATTTATCAATATAATTCAGCACTAAACCAGATGAAAATTCTTGCTTATAAAATACTCACAGATTTATTATTGTGTGAGAAAATAATAAGTTGATATCTAAATTGCCTCCAAAAATCTTTTTACAAACATTCAAATTTTTTGTTAACAGTTTAAGCAAACACACTAGGGGTAGTAACAATTGAGAAATACCTGCTTATTTATGTCAAGTAAGCTAACTGCTATATGTCTAACTATATGTATCTTGATAAAGTTATAAAATACACTGAATTTGACAGATAAGTCTTTGCATGGACACGGCCTTCAGCTCTGAAGATTCCTGGTTGTCTTGCATCTGAAAATAAAGAGACCGAATCCCCTAATTGTGTTACTACCTTCTTGTTCTAATACTGTAACAACTGCATTTTGTGTAATGGAAATTTGAGTCTGATTCATTCTGATTTACCCACCAATTTCATGGATCTGCCAATGAGAGGGAAGGTTTCAGAATCAGTTTCTTGGTTACCATCCAAGTTAGGTAAAAGAAAGTTCGAAGTCGTCCCCTTGAGAGAGAAAGGTAAACTCCCACTGACTGCTACAGTAACACAAATGGGCCCAACTTGAGAAGCATGAATTCATTTTTAAAAAGTATTTGCCTTTGGTAGAATTTTTGGATGTAAAAAGAAAGGAATAATTTGACTGCTTGAGTTTGCATTATACCAAGTACCTTTTTTTTCTGTGAGATTCCTATACAGGAGATTAACCAGTTCTTTAATTTCTGAGATCCTATTGAAATAATGGAATTAATCAAACACAATATAATTAAATTTCTTTCCAAACAAGAATTATTCTAGTAGTGTTCAATTGTTACAATACCACCATCATCACCTTCCTGCAGAAATCTGAAGACAAAAAGTATTTTCTGTCTCAAAGGAGGGTGCTCTCACACCAGTCTTAAACAACATGACGCTGTCCTCATCACCTTGTTACAAAGCATTCCCAGCAGAAAAATTGGTTACATCTCATCAGTATGATGTGGCAAAAATAGCTCCATAATTCAAGAGAGGAAATATTATCTGTAAGAATTTGCCTGTGCCTTTCTGGTAGCTGCCATAATTATTTGATTCAGACAGCTATGTTCAGTGCTTATTTTTAAATAGAATGATGAGTTATGTGGTGCTTTTAATTGCTACATCGAATTTGTTCCAATTATTTCTTGCACTGATTAATGAGGCCATCTTTCGTACATGGAAGTTGCAGCTGTTTCTGTTCTTATGGCATTTACTTTGTGTGCGGCAGTCTGCAAAAACTGGAAGATACAGTCTAGGCATATGCACACGGGGGCTCACAGTTGTCAAAGCAGACTCAAACTACCAAATCTTCAATGAGCTCCTTACACACATCCATAATGATATTCTGTGTGCTGTATTTCCCAAACCAAAAGCTTGTTCTTCATGGAGTAGTTTTACGAAGATTATAAGTGATATGTAGAAAAACTAAAAGGCTTTGATTTGTCATGCATGCTATTATGCTAGCTTCTGCCTCACTGTGTGTGTGAGTCACACAGAAATCACCATGCTGCATAGGCAGCCAACACTCTGTCCTCCTCTGCAGAAGACAGGAGCTCCTTCCAGTTGGAGCCCATGAAGAGCCCTCACGTAAAATCAAGAGGTGACTCTCAACATGACCTGCTTCACCTTGGAATCTCCCTGAGGAGTCTAGGGATGCTTGTTATCCTATACCATAAAACACTGTTTTTACAGAGCTTTAGTCTGGGATGACTAAGAATTCCTTTTAGATCTCATCCAAGACATTTTTCCAATGTAGGAGAAATAAGATCAATCTCAAGTGTTAGAGACAGAGTAGGAGTGGATTTCCAACTAAATAAAATCAGGAGATTGGTGCATATGTAAATAACCAGAGAAAAATCCAGCCTACAATAATTTAAATAGTATGATATTTACGTGTCTCTATGCAGTGAGGGATACAAGGGCTTTATTTTCAACTTCCTCCCATTTTTCTTATGGAAAACCTTGCTACAAAAAAAAAAAGAAAATTATGGTAAAGCCATGTGGTGCCTTCACATTGCACCCAGGGTCTGAGAATCTCAGTCCATCACATGAGCTTTCCGCTGGTGAACATCCCACTTCTAGACAATGAAAGAGTTTCAAAGGTCAACCCATAATTCATAATGAAATGTTTAACTTATGTGGTCTTTTGCAATGGTGGTGTTTCACACAAATGTACCATCCAGGACAACAAATCTGCAAGTTTAGGAACACCAAACTCCTGGGAGCGATGTTGAAATGCTTTCCCTCCATTAGACACTTGTGAAGCTGACAGAAATGTTAGCTGTGGACGATTTTTAAAGAAAACACGGTTATGAGTTATCACACTCATCCCAGCTGACAATTCTGAAAAAAACTAGAGATGAAGAAAACAGACCCAAAGGTAACTCATTCACACCTTGCCTTTTCATTCCCATCTCCACCACAAACTCACAAGACAAGGAAAGCAGTTGCCCCTTCCTAGGCATGCAATTACAAGGAGTTTCCTAGAAGGCTGTGAGGTTCTGGAATGCATTTTGTTTCCATAGCAACAAGAAGTGAAGGGTGGGGGGAAGGGGATTTTAAGATTTGTGGGTTTTTTCTCATTAATCTATTCTGATTTGATTAGTAATAAATGAAACTAATTTCTCTGAGTTGAGTCTGTTTTACCAGGATAGTAACTGGTGAATGATCTCACAAAATATTTTTGCAAATTATCTTATATCATCTTTGATATACTTACATCAAAGAAATATTTGATATATTTATTTATTTATTATTAATTATTTATATATATTTATTTATTCAATAAGCAACTAGCATTTTTTTGTCTAAAATAATTATTTCTGAATCAGTAGCCTTATCTGGCTATAGAGGTAACATAAGATTTTTCTTGTCTCCAACTGGGCTAATGATACCTTTGCAATGAGTCTTTTAACACTCTTGAATATGAATGAAAAGTTTCTCTATCATGAATGTTTAGTAATTGTTTAAAATTTTCTGTTAGTGACTGTTTTCTCCAACAAATTACTTTCTTAGAATATTTGTATACAGAAGAGCAGAGACAATTATAGTGAGTCACTCAAAGATATGAACAAACATTTCTTGACGCTGATGCAAGGTATTCACCTGCCTCTAAGGCAGAAGGGAGGCAATAGCTACAGGCATTGAAATTCATCTCTGAAGCTTTCAACAGATTGGAAACAGGGAGATATGTCTGTTTAGGGTTAGTTTTGGCTTATCCATCAGATAGATTCTCTACTGGGACTGACTGACCTGCTCTGAGATGATTGCTGTTAGTTTTGGGTGGCTCAGCCTTGCAGTTGCTTTCATCCTACCTTATGTTCTTGGTGATAGAGAGTTGAAGCAACGTTTCAGTTTTAGCTGTCAAAATCTGATTTTTCTTTATATATGTACAAACATTCATCCAGATCCATGCATTTTCACGTGTTTCTGTTGTAACCAAATATATGCATTTTCTTGTTTTTTGAAATTTGAAAAAAAAATTCTAGTGCAAGATATATTTGAAAAAAAATCTGTTTAAAAGCAAATTATATTGTTTTTATACAAGCAGATGCTAAGATTTTTCTAAAAGTTAAACTAGATATTTTCATGCATAAAATGTTGCTTTTTCCTTATGGTGATACATAAACTGTAGGTCTGGATTCAAACTGGGTCTTTAATATTTTTACACTCATTTTTCAGTAGTTCAAGTTGATGGTGGCTGAGCTATCAACAAAAAACTGTGGTACTCAGGATACTGAGTGGATTTGGAATTAGTAAACATCCATCCATCGATTTCTCACAGCTTTACTTTCACACCATATCTTGAACAGGATATATGAGCAACAAAAAATTTTAACTATTTGCTAAAAAAATTTTACTCCAGAGAATAAGCTAAAACTGAAAACAGCATCTCTGAAAATAAGAACCAGTCTTGCAGTCTTCAGACAGAGCTCTCCAAGGGTATTCATGCTTCTCTATGCCTTTAAAATGCACCATATTCTGTTGTCTCCTAGTTTTATTTCCATACATACATATATATATATATATTTATAACTCTCCCTCTGTTGCAAAGAGAGTTATATATAACATCTAAGGGTAAAAAAAAAAAAAGGAAAAACAAAATCAGCTTTAGAAAGTTGATTTATGGATAGAAAGTACACTTAGGTGTGATTCAGGAAACAAAAGGACTGTTCTCATTTCTTTTCCTTTGTGCTCAGAAGAATTCCACTCAGCTTATAGCCCTTGTTTCTTAGTATGATAGTCCCCTCACAGGTAGTCAACAAATACCCACTTTGCAAATAAAATTCCCATAGGATTATAGTTCCTGTAGAACTGAAGGGTTACCAAACCCACATCAGCTCCAGATTCAGAGCCCAGCAGTCCTCCTACCCTGAATTTCACTGATGCATAGCTTGGAGATGAAAGAAGTGTGATATCTCCCTCTGAGTTTGGCCCAAGTCCAGAAAAGTGTCTGACCTCAGTTTATTGGTTACTCTGTTGGTTCAAATGAAAGTAACCTGTGCCGCAGCTTTGAAGATCCTACCATCAAGCTCTGCTGGTTGAATAAGTGAGAAAAACAGTGTGTGAGAGTATCAGAATGGTTTCACAGGAAGCTTTAATTCTTGCATTGTTAAACTTTTCATAGCTCAACTGCACAATTCCCTTTTAGTGAAACTTTTAGACAGAATTACCAAACTGATAACTTTACAAGGTATTCATGCTAGGACAGGGACTTGTCTTTTTATCTTTGCCAGGTAAGCTCCAGTGCACAACACTATTTTTCTGTAAAATGATGACAAAATGAGCACCTGCTATGGTAACATGTAAACCCTGGAAGAACAGCAAGGCCATTTATCACTTCTTGTACTGATCAGTTACTTAAAACTGAACAGCATTTATGATATGAAATGATAGGTAAAGAGGTGTTTGGGTTTGCTGCTGATACGTATTTTACCATTGGCTTTCATCCTGGTTTTTAAAGGCTAGTCTTTTCATCACAGGAGAGCCCATTTCATTACATTGTTTCATACAAACAAACAAACAAACAATGAGAGTGTTGACAGAGCTTTGCTCAAGACCCTTACTTTTCAAATTAAAAAAAAACTAGCCTTGTCTGGGACATGTTCATCTTTCTATACGTGTGTCTTTCACAGATTCACCACCAAACTGGCCTATTTGGCAGAGCTAGAGGAGATGCCAGAATGAAGGAGTTACGTAGACTAAATTGGTCTGGATCCAGCCAGACTAAATTCCACTTAAATCCTTCTGCCTGTCCTTATTACTGTCTGCCTCTAGGTCTTATCTCTGAAGAGAAAGTCAGACCACCACCAGGAATGGGCAGTTCCTAAGTGAGGGCACTCACTCCTCCCTCCTGCTCAACTTGCAAAGAAATGCCCAAGATTCATTATGCCAGAGAGGGGAAAAAGGTGGAGCAGCATGAGCTGCTATATATGTTTTATACTATTTATAAAAAGTCAAAAAATACCCGCTGGTATTATATCCAAAAATCTCTATTCTTCAGAATACAAATGAACATCACAACAACTACAGCCACCTTACTGATTCAAGTCAGCCCAGCTGAACACAAAACTTGTCCTACCCAAACTGTTTTGCAGGTGTGAGGCAGCCTCAAGGCTGTTGGAAAGCTTGGTTACTCTCACTCTATCCTCACAGTTAAGATGAAACCACACCGAAATTTGGATGAAACCTCATCGAAGCTTTCCTAATGATCAGTTGTGTATCACTGCAAGGTAATTTGCATTCCTGTGTTCACATTAAAACAGGGTCTTAAATGAAGTTATTCTTAGATTAACAATACCTTAAAATAAGGTATTTGCTGCTTTTCAAGAAGCTTGATTTTTTTCAAATACTCTTTTTTCCCATGTTCTAGATATACTACCTTTTCCATTGTCTTTAGTTTGTACCACAGAAGACCATTACCTGATCACATATATCTAAGAAAAGAACAAGGTGAGCAACAACATTAAAATCAGTCTGAGATCTTATTAATGGTTTCACAGAGTGGAGATACAATTTAAAACTGTGGAGAGATTGTTTTATTTCACTTTAAATTAATAAAATATTTCTTAAATCAATTAAGAAATTGGCACTTGTATTACAGGATAATGGACTTTTAATAATGACCTTCAACAGCATAAACATTTCACTTACTTCTGGAACTAAAGACCACTAGAAATTAGAGGGGGATGTGCACATATATATGTATTTAAATACATACATAAGTATACGCATATTTCCTTTTAATGAGAACTGTATATATATGCATTGTGACACATTTTCACAGGAAGTATGCAATTGAGGCAGTTATTAAGAAATGAAGCAACTTTGAGTCTCTGAGAGATGTTTAGATACCTAAAAATCTTGCAAGTGTGTCCTAGTACATAAGAAATTTATTAACTCGTGTAAACATGAGTTTTGCTAACTAACTGACAAATTGACAAACTTGTGAAAAATGTTTTTGTTCAAACTTTTCCTTAAAATGTGCTTGCTTCTTGTCCTCTCTATATTTGGAGTGAGGGTTTTTTATTATTAAGAACCTAGATTTTTAACCTCTTGTTTATAGAGCTCCCACTGAAATCAGGTTACACCTTTGAAATAAATGGGATTTCTGAACATGAAGGATATTGTTTGCAATATGTTTAATGATATTTTAATGTTATCTGATAGTAGCTTGAGTGTCTTGAAGCGGGTTTTTCAGGTTGCAAAAACAGTAGGGACGTTGGCAAGTTATTCCATCTCCCAAAAAAGGTGGCAGAAGCACAATGTATCTATAACATCATTAAAATCATACTGACTTGGTCATGCTAAAATTATTAACAGAAGCAGTATTTTATTTTGTACTAGAGATATCTTATCATTCTTTATCCTTTACTATTGTCAACACAACCCATTTTTTAAATACTCTAAAGGGAGAAACAATTAGAGAAAAACATTACATAATAATTCAATCTTTCCAAGGCCAGACTACTATTCAAAGTGAAGAGGGCAGATATAGTTTATGTAACTTCAATAATGCAGAATGAGACAGGTATACCTCAGACCTGGGCATATTTTCTGCTACTTTTTAGGTATCACCATTTAAAGAAAACATTTCAAAAGATCCTTCCATAGTAAGGAAATTAGTTTCCATGCATATCACTTGGCAAATTGTATTTTCCCTACTTACGTGTGTACATCCTAGTGGGGCTGATTCTGCCCTCATATTATGTCAGGCTCAGCCTGATAGAAAATAATTGCAACCAAAACCTCTTCTGGTGAACACTAGATAACAGAAAAACAGAATTTGAGTGGTTTTTTTCTAGCAGAAGGCCTGAGCACTAATATACCAC
Source organism: Cephalopterus ornatus (assembly GCA_013396775.1). NCBI lineage: Eukaryota > Metazoa > Chordata > Aves > Passeriformes > Cotingidae > Cephalopterus > Cephalopterus ornatus. Next base: position 12,357 of record VZRE01013112.1, read on the forward strand.
TTAATATTAACTAACTGTCCACACTCTCATATTAAATTGTCTGACTTTCCTCTAGTGGAGTCTCTGAGGTTATAAAGGCACTACAAACTAACCAAAAATGACAACACTCTTGTATTTGCCATTATGCTGTGTATTGTTAGGTAAATAACTAGTTAGTTAACCTTCAATAACGTGCTTCGTTGTGGCAGAAGTCTGGGCTATCACTGTTAATAAAACCTGCTCATTACCTAGAGTAGCTTTTGTGTCCACCGACTAAATACGCCTCAGAAGAGACTGATGTAATCCAGTTTTACCCATTCTCCTGACACTTTCCTTTGGCACCAGGCAGATGGAACTTTTTCCAGGGTTGACATTGTCAATGCGCAGACAGTTGGACATATATCACTTCAGATTTCTTGCCTTTCAGCAGTATTACCTCTGATTGGTAGAGGAGACCTCATGCTGGTCTAATTCCAGGAATAACTCCAAACAGACATCTCAGCCATTTTCCTCAGGAAGAAAAGTCACTAGCCATACACTACTCTGAAATACAGAATTATTAAGTGTATTAGAAAAATGTTTGCTATGAAGCTTACTAATTTTTTTTTTTTACTTTAAATCAAACTCTAAATAACAAAACCTCCTTTCTTTGATTTTATGTGGAATACACTGATGCAGATGTATGCTCCTCCACCAAGAGAGGATGAATCATTAATTTTACAGGTAGCATGACACAGAAATAAGTACAAAATAACGTTTGAGATACTTTGCTTTTTAACATTCTTGTTGTAAGTAATTAATTTGTATTAGAGTAAAAGGACAAATGAAATAGAAATATCAAGTGCCATAAGTAAATGAACAGCACTGCAAAATCCCTAGTTTTAACCCTAGTTCTGATAAAATCTTGTACTTGACCTCTAAATAAACTCTGTCTCTGTGTTTACCTGTACACTGTGAAAAGGGAAAAAAACATAACTTAATCTTTGCCACAGTGACTGATTATGAGGCCTTTTACCTCAAAGCAGATGTACTATTTTAAAGCACTATGTAATAGGTATTTCTACTAGTGGAGGTCCATGCAAGAAGTCTCTTCTAGAAAAATTCTTGCTGGACAAGAAACAGCTTAGAGCATGAGTTATTCATAAGATAATTTTGCAGAACTGAGCAGCATCTGTTTAGCTCAGCTTGCTACCATAAGTTCCAAACTGTCTTTGGTATCTAACCAAAAAGACCAGAATAAACTCTTTTTCAAGTGCACAAATACAAGCAATCTGGACTACAGTGAAACTGTCCCATTAAGTCTGGAGTCAGTATTTGAGCTTGGGTTTCTTTGATCATTTCTATGGCCCAGGTAACAGGTTGCAGGGAGATGTCTCATTGCTTCTTAACCAGAAAGCATCACACAGAGGGTAGTGGCTGACTCACACCTTTGGGCAGCCAGAACAGGGCAGATCAAGACATTGGCACAATATTTAGATATTTATCCTAGTGAGAGTGGTGTTAAAGATGCACACAAAGCTTATCTGTCTTTATCACTAGGCCAAATACATCAGCCGTCTTGCAGAACTGGATAAAAGGGATCGAGACTTTGATTCAGGTATGTAGGAACCCAATTCCCAGTCATACGTCCATCTGACGGCACCAAAACTCCTTTCCAAATTTGTTTGTGTCCATCTCACACACATAAAGCAGAATTGCATCAAGACACACTCCAAAACACATCAAGTAAGTTAAAAAGGAAGCAGGCTACTGCAATGTAGCTGCATGCTGTGTTCCAGGGTAGAGTGTTACAAAGACATACTACAGAGACGTAAATATGCAGGGAAATTTAGGGTTGAGAAAAATTATTTTTAGAGTGTGTCTTAATCTAAGTGATATGAAAGAGTACATATTTCCAGTATTCAATAGGTAAAATTCTCAGGATAATAATTGCAATATTACATAAGAATATTCCCCTAACATAATAATAGTATGTTTTACATCTGGGTAAAAAAATACATTTCTGATACAAGCGCTGAATTATTTTGTGACTGTGCTTAGCACAAGCTGCCATTCTGAAGTTGCAACAAAGTTCAGACTGTCTAAAGAGAAGAGAAATGGAAAGACATTTATCATTTACAACTTCAAGGAGGTGCTATTCATAACCTCAAGACATTCAATGAAGCTATGTAAAATACCTTTTTTTCAAATTTCAAGTATAAGTAAATGTAATATAGGCAAGGACATTTACTATCTATATCCTCCAGATATTGTCATTTTCTGATTTCATTTTACATTTTACAAGTACATAATGACATAAAATACAACATTTTTGTAGAAAATATTTTTCAGAAATGCTTTGCTAATCATATTAAAAACATACTAGTCGCTGATTTGTTTTCTTTTTTTTTTTTTTTTACCTTTCAAATACCTGAAAGCTGCATTACACATTCAGGAGCTGCTTATCCTTCACCTTATAAGTTTGCCTTCATATTAGATTAAAGTTTCTTACCCATTGGCTTTGTCTTTCTGGTTGTGTGAGGCTGCAATGCAAGACAGGTTTGTTGCCTGTGTTTGCAGAACTGCCGGAAGAATAATGCATTGTGCATTCCTGATGTAAGCTGCTTCCTAAGGTCACCTCCCCCTTTTGAGTTCAATGGCATGACTAATGCACGTGGAGTTAAGCACAGGCACTCGACCCTGAGCCAGCAAACATTAGCACAGTGGCAGGGACGTGAATCCATGCAGAACCCCCCTCGATTCAGTATGGGAGCACAGAAACCTGCCACTGTCAGAGCCAAAGTGTTTACAGGACTGCAACCTTCGAAGCAACAAACACACAAAGCATTTCAACTCTGCTTCTGTAGCAACCCATTAAACAAACAAACAAAAAAGCTCTTTACCCCATTTTATTTGACTTCTTAGTAATGTCATTGCAAATAATATCAAAACACAGCCTTCTTCGTCATCTGCTGCACAAAATGAGAAGCAGCCATCTATACTTTAAATGAAAGGGACCACTCAAGAGGAGCATCCCAAACTAAGTCACTCATTGTATAATAGTTTAGAAATACAGGTTAAGTCACTGATGTGATATTCTCTTACTTTGTTATGTTTGTCCTTCCTAGATAATCTCTAGAAGTTTACGCAGAGCACTTTTTGACTGCAGTCCTCACCAACATTCTCCAGTATCCTACTCCTAAAATAAGTTATTATCTCATTGGAGTAACTGCTCCTTCAGGCTGAGCTGCAGTAGGGTTACACCTGGGCAAGGGCTATCTGTAGTGAAACACATTTTTCACATTAATAAAAAATCTTCTAAGAGGAACTCAACAAACAAGACCTTGGTGCTGCAATATCTGTGTGTAGTATTATGCTTGTGAGTCATCTAAATACCCTGAAGGGGATTCTTGCATGCATAAGTATTTGCAAAATGGAAAGTGACATATTTTTGATGCACAGGAAGGAACAGTTTTGTCTCAGTCTCTTACAGCTGTTCTGTTGTGGGTTTTTTTTTCTTTTCATTTATGTGATCTTACTCCTAACCTTTAGTCTGATGACTTAAATCATAAAACCAAGACAACAAAGTTTATTTGTGTTCATTCTCTCTGCCAAAACTAAAGGGGGAAGGGGGAGACAGAGAGAGAAAAAGAGAGAAATTGGGTCAATTCAGTAGATCAGCAGATATATAGGGTTGAAAAATGTGAAAGCTGCTTTTTTTTATGTCTGTATACATAAGAGTAATGTGTATATGTATACACGTTCATATATATATGTGTATGTATGCATTTGCTGGGTATATGCTAGATTCCAAAATACTACGATTTTTCTCTCATGTAAAGGGGAGACTGTTACACACAAGAAGACTTATTCCACTTATTAGCAGCATTTAAGTCGCTAAATTTTTATAACATGAGTATGTGATTCTCCTGCTATATACTGAGTGAATAAAATTAAGTTTCTAATGATTTTACCTTAGAGAATAAAAATCAATTTCTTGAAAAGTTAAATTCTTATAAGAACTTCAAACTTCTGAAAACACAGTGTGGCCAAAATCAATATTTTCCCATAGATTGTCAGGCTTTTATAAAGTGTATATAAAGCTCTATGACTAGATATAAAAACAATTTTTAGAACTTGATTAGGTCACTCACAAAGACTTTATTTCATTAACAATTTTAGCTGTTGTGTTACAAATCCTAGCAACACAGAAATTATAAATGAGCTGGAACAGCAATTATTAGGAATTCAAGTTTGTAAAATTTAAGACTGATTTTAAAATAAATAAATTTAATATTTTCCATTCAAAAGGAAACAACTTTCCTGTTTCAGTGATGTTAAAAGAGCCCTGTTCAAACTGCTTAAGAGGGGTCACTCCAGTACCAGCAGGTTCAGGAGAGAGTTACACGGCTCATATCTCCATCCTCAGGACAAAGGCCCCTTCAGCATCCTCCTGTATGTCAGCACCCTGCTGCTGCAGACCCTGAGCTTCCTTCAGAGCTCGTTCTTGCTCTAACAGCAGCCTCAGGCCCTTGCTGAGCTCCCCCTCTCCTGTTCACGTCTCTACCGCCTTGCAGCAGCCCGGCTCCCGGTGAGCCCTGTTACCCAGGAGACCCGACTGTCACTCACTCTGCTCAAAACAGTCCCTCTTGTACTCCCTGGTTTGGTGTACACTTGTCTTGCTCTCCTTCTGTGCGCAGGCACCACGAGACTCTCTCTGCGAGCTTATTATCATCATCA
>VZRE01013114.1:1149-36311 GCA_013396775.1 Cephalopterus ornatus
AATTTATTAACTGAGGAAATGAAAACATCATTCATAATTAGATTATATTGCTGACTTAAGGCTATGATTTGTGTGTTGTTCCAACAGTGTGATCTTACAGATTCTAATGTAAAAACAAGGCAGCTTTGACACATGACAAGATCAACTGGATACATCACATGGCTCATCCTCGCACACCCAGCCTGGGAAGCAGCTCTGGATGTGCACTCCCAATTGCCCCAAGCAAGAATGCTACATCACACCACCCATGGCAAACACCAGATGCAGAGTTTGTATGCCTGCAGATTTACAGTCCTCCTGAAGCATGCTTATGTTATACCCAGTTCTGATTTAGTTTTTCTCACTGCATCTCTCCAGGAGATGATAGATGATATTTAACTTGTTTGAGCCCGTCAACAATTTTAAACTGAACATGACCTGCGAAAGAAGTCATTATAACTGTGTTTCATTCCATTAAACATAATTAGTTTATTGTCAGGAGAACAAGCAGTCTCTCCAGATTCTGGGTTCACTTCAGTATTTTGCATTTAAACTGCATGGATCAGTGATTTGGTTCATTTACCAATGAAGATAGAATAATATTGCAAAGTTAAAAGGTGCTCCATCAGATTCCATTAAATCAGAGCACATTCATACAAAAATATATGTGTGAAACACAAAGAGATCCGTGCACGTTTGATTCTTTTCTTGTGGCATATTCCATTCTGGTAGAATCCATTTTAAACCGAAACCCAGGGTTGCTCAGCGCGAATCGAATGGGTTTAGCATGAGTGAGGTGAACTGAACAGGACCCACTCAAAGCACAGAGAAACTAAAGCTACAGTTGTATTGCAAAAACTCAAATACTGCTTCTGTCTTTGTCCAAACACACTTTGGAAGTTTTTAAAATACCACAGTGTTAAAAGAACACAAACACTGTCAGACTTACCAAACAGCAAAATTATATAAGACAACCTAATCAGATATATATAAAAGCCATGATTTCTAATTACATTCTTTGTTTTATTTTTATGAGTATTCACTTTACACAGTATGACAAGCCTTTTTTAGTCCCATGTTACATTTTCAGACTCTTAAATCTCTCTAATCTCTCTTATTGTGGACATTCATGCAACACAAACTTGGTAACTTTCTTTCCTGTTTATTCCATTTTTAAAAATGAACATTTTAAAGATTGCACGAGATTACTTCTCCTTAAATGTGTTGAATACAAAATTTGCAGTCCATATTGCTCCTGTTTCTGTAAAACTAAAGAGAGGGCCACACAGCACTTCCTAAGTCAACATAAAACTTAGGAGTGAAAAAGGAAGTAGAGCAAGGTAAAAATCAATCCTGTGAGGGACGTAAGGGCTGTCCAATTTTAATGCACAAATCCAAAATTCTGACCGTTTGGTTTTTTTTTAAAAACTTTGAAGCAACAAAATTTTAGTTGACATGAAGAGACAAATTCAGACAGCAGGAAACAATAGAAAATTTACTTCTGTCTGGTGGAGGGAAGACTAACAGAAGCTACTGCCAGGCTCCCAGACAAGTGCCTAGTCTGTTTATATTTATTCTGCGTGGTTTAGTGGTTCATGAAAGCAGGATAAGCTTAAATAAGGAGTGCAATAGCCAGTATCTATAACATCACACATTTTACACGGATGTATACACACATGCTATATATGCACATGCAGCGCATACAAATAAAAGCTTCTTTAACTAAGAAGAGAACCTTTAGCTACTTTATGCAAAGAATGTTAATAGAAGGCAATATTTTTGGTTAGGTAATGAAAACTAATTGGGAAATTATTCACTTCCCACTCTTCCCACTGGAGTGTAAAAGACATACAACAAATGTTATTCATGATTCTACACGACGCGCTCTGATTCACTCCCTTCTTTGTAACGGGCACTCCAGAGGAAATAAAGGTTACTCTTTTCCATTTATAATTTCTAATTGATTACCAATGTTTTCTTGTGGTCAGAGACACAAAATAGAGTTAGAAACAGCCTATTAAAAACAAGCTACAATCAGATCGTTGCTCTACACTACTGTCACCAATGATCAGAAAGTCCTGATTTCCTTGTTAAAAGACGGAGGCATAATTGAAGCAACATCTTCACTTCAGATTGATTATTCCACGACCCTTATCCACATCTTCACTCAGCAATTTGAATTTTAATGAAAGTAAATGGAATAATTAGCATTTCAAAGTGTGTTTGATACACTGAATAAAAAAAAAGGAAAATACTTTTATGTATAATCTGTACACAAAAGAAAAACCATTTGGGTGGGTGCAGAAGAAAGGAAGTACAGTTATAAGTGTCTTCATTAGAATAATTTAAACAACTGCTTGCTCCAGCTGCATAATTATACATGAGAATAATGTGCTATTAAGCTATGACTTCTCACCTTTATTTTATGTGGTGTGAACAGCCATGGCTTTTGTTGTTATGTCTGTCCTCTCCAGCTGTAAACACTTGTGGCTGCCCACACCCATAAAATCTCTATACCGGGCTAATACCACTGGCAGTAAAGCTTTCACAAGAGGGGCTCCACACACCCATATTTTTAAATGACTAGAGGGCACCTATAAGCACACTGTTGATGAGTTGTTCTGCTGTGGATTTTCGTTATTTCTTTGGAGATTTTGTTGGTTTTTTTCTTTTGCTTGGTTAGTCAGGGTTTTTTTGTTTTTTAAAGTAACAGCTATTTTTTAATTCAAAAATGAAAAGCATGATGAATATTGAGAGTCTTGAGCCAACACCTAGAAAAGGATATGGGCAGCAGGGATGGGAAAAACATATGTCATATGAAGTCTTTCTGTTACTGTGGCTGCAGAAGCAGACTGGCAGGTGGTATGCAAAGGAAGCAATGTTACTTAAAAATGACAAAAACAAACAAAAACCCCCCAAAAATCCCAGATACTGACCCAGCTTTGGGGAATAGATACAATATACACAATAATAACCCCATTAGTCCTCTTGGCACAGCGCAAGGAAAAGTCTTCAGAGAGTAACCAGCTTTTATGAAGATCAAGCTATTGAACTTCACCACTGCCCACAATTTTTGCCCACCTGATGGAAATGAGTTCATGCAAGGGAGAAAAAAAAAAAAGAAAAGTTATTTACAAATACTATCAGAGCTAAAATGAAAAGACCACATACCCCAATGATTGCGTTCAGTTCTGCCATGGTCACTTGTTTGGCACGCTCCACAGCCTGCACCACTTGTTGCTGGTGCTATAAATGAAGATCAGAAACAGAGTAAAATTATTTGTTTTCTAAATCACTAAGCACAGATTCTTCCTCTTATTGTTTTTATTTGCTTTTCCAACACATGTAGGTCTGACATAACTGTTCTCTAACAGTCAAATTGTGTGTTGATCTGCAAAAATGTACAGGCAAGGGGATGATGTTTTTTTTTATGCCATTATATACTAGGAATTACACCTTTGCTTCCCAAAAAGCTATTTTACAACCTGGCTAATGGGAAACTGCCTTTTTTTTTTGCTCATCAGCACAGTGTGCTCTTGAATTTATATGCCAACTTCAAATGCAAGACAGTTTCCTTACAGCCACGGAAACTTTCTGAATTTTTAAAAAAAGTATTCTGAAAAAGAAAGGTATATATTTTCAACAAGCACATGGCTCCCACACTACTGAAAAAGATGCAAATTCTCCTCCTAGGTACATTTCAAACCATTTCAACCATAGGAAAGAAATTTAAAATGCCATTCACAGATCTGTCAAACATGTGAAAGAGGACTAATTATTTCAATCTCCAACATGTAAATTTTAATAGCTTTAAAAAGTCCATCAAAAACACATGGTCTAATTAACAATACAGTTTACAATCTTCAGTGGTTATATTATCTTAATTTGAGAGATACTGTATTACTGCAGTAAATTCAAAATTGCTGTATGCTGATATTTATTTGAAAACATCAACTACAAATAAAATAAGGTCCTCATAGTCCAAGCAGATCTATGCCTGTTCAGATCTCCACCAGTGGCAAATTAATCTTCACAGGCAGCCTCGCAAAATCAGGATGACATAGAACAAATAGGTGCAAGGACGGGTCAGGGAGAACAGCAAGTAGGTTGTGTGATCTGCACTGGGAGTGAGACATCTTTGATTTAGAGCCAGAGGTTGAAGACAAAAAGGAGGGAGATCTTGCCTATCTGGAGAGGTGCTAAAACCATAACAATGAATCCTCAGCTTTGTATCAAAACCAACAGCTAGGTGTTTTTTATCACAAAGTTGAAAGAAAAGGCTGAGAAGGTCTCTTTAAAGACTCCAGTCTGCCACCCCATGGCTGTGTATATTGGCAGAATAGAGCCAAGGTAGAGACCATCCAGCAACACCTCCTGTGCATCCTTATCAGGAGCAAAAAGATGCATAAAATAAGGTGTGGACCCACATCCCCAAGATTTCCAAAACAGGAGTTAGGTGAACACCATCAGAAGGACTCCCCAGGGAGCACTATAAGCCCCACTGGGAGAGGGTGCTGTAAAGAAGGGCACTGCTACTTCAGGGGCTGGGAGGACTCAGATTTCACAATTCTCAGCGCAACACACAAACAAAAATGGCATTTTCACTTATAAACTCTCTCCCATAAACACCCTCAGGGCAAGGAAAACAAAAGATTATAAATCCACCCACAACTGTCCTGGTTTGGGCCAGGACAGGGTTAATTTTTCATAGTAGCCATGAAGGGTGGAGCCTGCACCCATGTATGCAGATCTCAGTTGTTATTCTGTACCACCTCATGTCATTGCTGGGGGTGGAAGTAAACAACTAGTTTTTGGGGAAAAGGTAGGCGTGGCTTGTGGTGGGGGAAAAAAGTATGCGGCCAGAGGGTCTGTCTGCCATTGTTTTCATTGTCCTGGGTTAGGTGAGCATTTTTGCTTGCATATCACCCTCTCTGTACATTTTTGTTATTAGTATTGTTGCTATTATTAATCATTTTCTTATCTCACTGCTGTTTCCAGTAATTGTTTGTAACTCAACCTGTAATCTCTGCCTTCTGTCTCTTACAGCAGGGCAGGTGGGGACAGGAGACGGAAGGAGGGGAGCAGCTTACGGTTTTCTTTTTACTGGGAGTACTAAACTCGGGAGTAGCATTCCTAAACCATGACACTGTAAGAAATGCTGACCTAAACTATGAAAAATGGAAAAATGGAAATAATGAAGGAGGTAATTTAGAAACACTCCTAGAAAGACAAAAATGGCTTTAAAGTTTGTTTGTTTTTAGGCAAGAAAGAATTACATGAAGGACAAACAAACAAACTAACAAAGGAAACAGAATCACAGCAGTATCCATTAGAGTTTTGTAAAACTACAGTGCCAACGTAAACCAAATTTGCTACTTATAAGAAGACAATATAAAGATTAAAAAGCAGGCTGAAAGTGAGCAAACATGTTCTTGGCATTCATAGGGGAGGGGTGACGGGAAATTCAGTGTATCGCTACCACAGATAACCAGAAGAAAAGGAAATCATGATATTCCAACCTGGAGTATCATTAGAGTATCATACCAGTCCAGACAATGCATTATTATCTCTAGGTCATCACTTGTTAAGGACAGGTACAGCTTTCATTGATTATATAGCTGAAAGCCTGGTGACACATGTCTACACATGTCAACAGGGTAATCATAAAAATTATATCATCATTTTCTGGCGGAGATCATTCACATCCAAAATGGGTCATGGAATTTTTCATCAAGTAATCAAAAAATGCAAAACAAAAAAGAGTTTTAAAAATATTTAGGTGGGTTTTTTTTAAATAAAATCATTAACTGGGATGTTTACAGTCATCTCGTCTTTCCTACCATTTCTTTGGCAATGATTTTTGCACTGAGGTACAGAAAGCTCTAGTACACGAGTGTTCTCTTCCAACACCCATTTACTTAAATCCTGTTCCCAGGGCAACAGACAGGAGAAAAAAAACTTCCACGGGACCTACAAAAAGCTGGCCTAAAATCACCAAAATTATTGTGGAAATTACTCCAATTTTCATCCAGGACTTGGAAAATAAGTCAACTCCACAAGAGCTGGAATGTCTTCTGTTCCCTTACAGCAAACACAGAAAGAATGGCTCTCAGAAGAATTTGGGAAAAATATTAGGTGAGAGGAAGAGAAAGCGAAGGGTTATACTACCATAATCTCACTTTCAGATTTCTGCTGGAGCAGCCACAGAAGGCATCTTTCATTCATTCTAACAGTTTGGGATCTAGCCTTCACAGACAGGAGAAAACCCAAGGGCCTAGTAACACCGAACCTAAATTGGGTAGAGACAATTAAAACTCTCCTATGGCTAGCTGCTTTAACATTGATTTAATCTTCAGTGGCGTTGGATGCAAAAGACTGGAAATAGATGGCCTGTAATTAGCCCCTCCACCACTTCCACCTCATTGCAGCAACCAAGCAGACTCCTGCTTAGCTCCCTAAAACCCCCTAGGGGGCCCGCCCCAAATGACCCTGGGGCTATTTTGAGTTACAAGCACAAACCACGCATTCCAGTGGATAAAGGCACAGGAAAGTCCAGGCACTGTTTGAAGAGCTGCATAGTCTGCTCACAGCCTTCCTGAAACTGGGGCAGGCTGGAGTCTCTATGTTACCAGCCATGGCTCCAGTAATGAGTGGGGATCTTTCCATGTAAAGAAAAAGCCCAACTCTTCTCCAGGGATCCACTGCAACCCAAAACCAAGGTGAAAGGTAAGGAGCCCAGGGGCCAACTGAGCAATGTCCCTGAATGCCTTCCCAGGCCAGCAAGCAGCATTATGTTGAAACCAAGAGTATACATTAGCCTGACCATCAAGCGATCATATAGCTATTTACAGCCAAGTGAAAACAGCAACAACAAAAAAGGGTTACTTTTTTCCCAACCAAGTATAGACACAGGGTTGCAACTTCCACACACATCTAATGCTAGCCTTCCTCTGTGCACACAAGCAAATGACAGACCTGGCTTTCTTCAGTTGTGAGAAAACAGTACTTTGCACTGCATTTAACAGGCCAGAGTGATGAGCTCAATACCCTGTCACAGTGTCACCCAGACTAGTACTGTTTCTCCTTTCTAACTTCTTGTTTCTTCTCCCCTCTTTGCTATCTGTAACGAGCAATGTGTCTAAACTTGCCTTGTGCTGGAAAATCACCTCCTTTCAGTCTCACAGTGAACTGCAACAGCTACAGAGACCGCAAGGATGTAGGCTTATTCACCACCACATCATCTCACCACAGTCATCACCCAGCCCTGGCTCATGCACAGGCACTGCAGCGTCGGGGAAAATACCCAGGCTTTTTATGCTAAGTCAGAGCTTCCCCAGCTCCTAATGACAGGTGAGCTGTGCTGGCACCAACTGAGCAGCCAAAAATCCCCCAAGTATGCACATACTGACGCTGGTGTTAAGAACACCTAATTACAGCCTGTCCTCAGCACTGCCATCAACATCCAAAGCAAAACTCACTGAACAATACATTTGAAGAAGCAAACAGGCTTTGCTATGCTTTATTCAGATTATTTTGCTGTTCTATTACCTCTTCAGAGAAGTACAGGTCTTGCATAAGAACTGCAGCACTACCCTTCTGAAAAGCCCAATCTAGAAACAGTACAATGTAACAAGGCCATGCCAAAAATCCTAAGTGAGACCTGGAGAGCAAATACACACGTACCACGGACTACAGCACACACTTTGAAAGCTAAAAGGGACAAGCTGGGTCACTGCATCCAGGCACCATAACTCAGACAAGATATAATAACCACTTTACAAAAACGTAGGAACATTATTAGCAATATATGTCTAAACTGCTAATGAGACGCCTTCTATGGCAGGAGGATTACAAATCTCTGACAATTTCCTTGTACTTACTGTTTAAACTCTAGTCTAGGGCAAGTTTAAGATAGAGGCAAATAATTTTGTCTTCTCAGCATCTCACATCTCAGAACAAAAACTACTTTTTGAACATCACATAAAAACTCCTGCTCTGCTTCTACAATAAAGGATCTCACACTCCTCATCCAAATTTACTGAACTTTAGAACCATCTCTAGAGAAAGTATGTACAAAGAAAAACAAGCACATTATGAACCACATCAATCTCATAAAAGGAAAATAATCAACTGATATTCAAATGTTTGAAAGAAGACAACTGCATGCAGCATTCCTTTTGATGTTTGTTTGCATGTATGCATGCCAGTGTTTGGCACCATATTGTACTGCCAAGTATATTCAACCACTTAATGTGCACAGGAAACTGAAGATCCCTGTTAAAAAACAACCCATCTAGCTTTTTATTAGCTAGTTTGCTGGCAGCTGAAAGGGAAAGTGCACCTTCCAAGAACAGTTTATTAGAGCCTCCTTCAGCCTACATAATGCTTACATTGTGGCACGGAAGTTGACAGGTATCAATACTATGAACATTTATCTGGCTTCTTAAGCAGTTTTGGAGGTTGTGCTGAGCTCCAAGTTGCCACAACTACAGTGCTAGCTGTACATCAGCCAGCTTGTGTGAGTCTCATGAATATAAACACAGTCAATATTTACTGAAAAGAAGATAACTGTGATATATGAGTATCTCCAGACACACTGAACAAATACCACTATCCAGCACACGAGGTCGTTCAGCACTTGACAGCTCACAATAATTGCCACAGGTTGCAATCAGCCACACATACTACCTTGATCAGACAGGAACCAGCCCCACCTTGAAAGTCACAGGGTGAAGTGTCTCACTCTGCTGCAGCTGGTAAATTCAGTCGAAAAATGTAAATTAGCAGAGGTGCTGTCTATGGCTTCAGACACAAAACCAATTGCATCTTACTGGCTAGATCATTCAATAACGTGAACCATTTATACCAACTGCAGTAGATCAAAACTAATCTGAGTGACAACCTCCAAGTATTTACCTACATCCTTAAAGGTACCCTTTTCACCTTATGCAAGTGGAACTATTTTGAGTACACTAGTATCTCACAACCTCACTACAGATGGAAAATGACTGTTGCAACATAGGAAGCCCAAAACCACAGCAGAAATCAAACACACGTCGCCCCTGAGGTCCATCTCATCTCTCAACCACAAAGTCACTCTTTCCTATCAAATTGGGAAGCTTATATTTCTTGGTGCTGTTTTTCACAGTCTGTCTAAGGTGGAGTCAATATAAAAACAAGACACCAGTTGACTGTGTATTTAGGCAGGTCAGGAACTTTGTTTTCAATATATGCTTAGATGATGTAAAACTGACTGAAGCCTGAAGATTTTACTCAATACTTTACTGGATTTATCCCTGAAACAAAGCAGACAGCAGTACACAGTGGGGTGATGTATTATAACTGCATCCTTTTCACAAGATCTCTAGCGATTTTGCCTACGATTTCTTACTTCTAAGTGAGTTATCACAAGCCATTGATTCCTTACAAAGTTAACAAGCAATAAGACAAGTTAACCTGGTGCCATTATGAGGCAATAATATTGCCATCAGTGCATGCAACCACTGCATTTTGTTCATTTTTCCCTCAGGCACAATACAAAGGAGCCTGATCACATTTTTCAGCCACTATTCCACAATTAGACTGTATGCAAAATGCACGAACAGAAAAAGCATGCTGCATTCAATCCTCAATTAATCAAGATGATGAAATAAAGAGAATTCCATTTAGACACTCACTTTCTAAAGACACAAATTAGTCAGAAACCAAGACTAACAGAATTCTCAAATCTGAAGATCAGTTCTCTTTTGACACTCAGCATATGCCAATATAGAGTGATTTAAATATGTGTTTCTACTAACATAGGTCAAACAATTACCAAGATTTTCCTAAGCCCAATATGAAAACCTTCACCATCAATTGCACTGTCAAGACACATGAAAAATTTCTTTATGCTTCCCCTTTCAATCCCTCCCTAATATCTATATATGATGCACTACCTCTTCATAGCAAATAAAACTGTGTAACTACATGAATAGAGATTCTGAAGCAGTCAAAGAGCAAAACAGATACTTGTTTCAGATCCATGAAGGAGTTGAATTCTGGTCCCCCAGCAATTCTGGAACATTACACATCAATTAATTTCCACAAATCCATCTTAATAAGCAGAGAGTACAGTGGCACCCCTATACACTGTCAGGTTCTAGTTTTGATAGCATTATTCTCATTTGAAAGACACACAGATACACACACATGTGCACACATGCAGCACATTAGCTGAATGACAGTATCAAGCACACAGCCTCGTTTGCAGCAAGTTGCGCAGCTCTCTTGAAAAGCAATGCCATTTTATGGAACAGCTGAAATAGTTGCATCGTGTTCTCAGACATGATGTTTTACAGATGCAATGCACAAAAACACACCTTCCAGCTTTGACTTCCCAGCTACAGATTGTACGATTGAAATGAAACCATGTGCTAAATAGATGCATGCCAATCTGCACCAGCAGACCCCAGCTTCCAGTCCCTTTCCTCCAGCAGTGTGGACAGCGGCAACCATTATCCACCCAAGGTCTCTTTTAATGAGCCGCACCTTCCTTTTACTTCACACATGCCAGTTGCTCCAAAGCTCCCTTGCTAGCTCCCACCAACCCCCGCAAAGCCCAGTGCCCCTCAATATCTACAATGCAGTCACAACAATACCAGCAAATCATAATTTGGGAAAAATTAGTGCTTAGAGAAATTAGCTCACAGCGAGTTTCAATCTTCTGCTTATATTCTCAAAAGACACAAAAAACATAAAAGTATTTAAGCTAGTAAGTAATCTGGGGGATGCACAGAGAAAAAAGGCAGGAAAAAAGCTGCATTTCTATGCCTACTGTGTTGAACATCACTACTCGTGTACCAAAATAGAAGTTTCTGCCAAACTTTAACACTCATTGCCAAGGATATAGCACAAATTATGCCTTTCTAGCATTTTTGCAAGCTGTCCTCTGATTTCAGACAAGTAAAATCATAATTGCAAGAAAAACTGTACTGTACATTAAAGAAAAATAGTTAAACAACTAAAATTTTGCTTATCACATTACAACACATTCAATTTTATATATTTAAATGGCACTATAATAGGCTTGGAGAAGATAATGAAGTTACAGTGATAACAACACAGTGTAAAGTCATCTGCAAGTGCCAAGAGATTCATAAGGAAACCGTCTCAACAGAAAGTTCCGCTTTCATAATAGATAGGATGAGGCAATTGTTTACATCATAAGTGGTACAAATGACTACCTACCTCTTGGGACAGGAAGGGAATGACTTGTGCACATATAGCATTCAGTCTCTTGACAATTTCTGCCTGCAAGTGACAAGAAAAAAGAGGTTCAATTATATAAATTCTCAAATTCAATTGTTACCCATGAACACTAAAGAGACGTTGTTTGTTTTTTTTTTTTTCATCTCTGGTATCCTCTGATCAGGACATGTTATCAAAATAATACAAGTATTTGGACACCAAATAAAAAATGCTTAGGAAGCTAGCAATTTCTGGCTGAAAAGTTCCTCTTAACAAACACTGTTTAGAACAGACACAAAGACTAGCTAATTTTGATTACACAATCACAGGTATTTAAATAACAAAACTTCTAGGAGATATAACAAAAAAGATAAAATTCTGTGTATCAAACTTAACTCTCTCCAATGCAAAAGGAAGGATAATTTGCAATTACAGCAATGCCGCTGTAAGCAAAGGGAACAAACAAAACATCTACAATGCATATCATGAGAACGTTAGCATTGTAATATACAACTGCACTGATAATCATTCTATCACGTATTTCAGAAAGAGAAACTGCAGTCTTGTATCACACCTGTTATCAAACCCGAGGTTAACAGCAGATACTTTCATGCTGCAATTGTGATCAGAAATTCATACTACATAATGCTGTATTTCCATAATGGAGATCAGTTCTTGTTCTGTGTATTTAGTCTGAAAATCTCAATAGACACAGAGAAGATCTGGTGAGATAACAAATGCATTACTGCTCCAAAACCAGAATATTTCAAGCAACACAGACTTCCCTACAATATATCATAACTTTCTTATAATAAATTCTAACCAGGATCAGTTCCTCATTATACGGTAGGACAGAATGCTCTTCCTCTTGCAAAGTCACTAACCGTATGATGAAAACATACAAACTTGTGCAATTTAGCCTTCCTCCTTTTCACAGCAAACCTTTTTGCTATGCTGTCTTTTAAATAGCAAACACTTAGGAAAGAATCTGTAGAACAGAAAGGCTCAGAAGTAGCAGTAAAAAAAGCCAGAAGGTCATATAAAAAAAATCTGTGTTCAAGGAATATTATAGTTGCACAGCTACCTAACCAACAGACATGCTTTGCAAGAGGTAAGCGTACATACGAAACTAACTCTGCCCCCTTGTGCATACTGTGTGATACATACAAATTACCAATGCTATTTTGCAAATACAACTACTTCATTTCTCTGAAATCCATCTAGACTCTCATAGGTTATTTATACAGCAATTTCTATGCTACACTATCCTCGTATCTTCTCACTGTGCACTGTTTATGCAAGTCCTCATCCTGTTAAAACATTTATGCATTTTAGTATGTTTTACATTCGTCTACTACACCTTTCCTACTTATTCAGTAGCATAGGTACCTTATAGGACACTTCAGAATATGTTCTGTTCACCACAAAGGTACCTGCAAATTCCAAAATTCTCTATGTACCTATAATATCAGATATACCACAACGTAAAACTTAAATATTCCTTTAAACAGACAGTGTTCACTATACTAGTTGACACGGAAATTTATGAACTGCATGTTACACAGAGCAGTACTGGAAGTGACACGTTGTGTGCATCTAAGCCTCAGCCAGAGAGGCTGCACAATCCAATATAGCATTATTTGAAAATACCACATTTTATTATGGAATTTAGACTGTAATTAAAGTCACAGTTGTAGAGTACCTGAGCTGTAGTGGTTCAAGCATCATTAATTTAGTAATTTCCAAATTTTGGGTTCCAGCCACACTGCTATTTTTTAAAGGAATCTCCCAGGTGCTTTAAAGTCAAACAGAACATTTTGGCTTTTCCATATGAGCAGAAAATTCCCAAGTGCCCCTGTCTTGACATAAGCTGAAGCCCCTCTGACCTGCCATTTAACTCACATATATGCCATAGTAAAAAAAGGCACATCAGGTTTTTTTCTGCAGCAAAACAGCTCCTCCTACCTACCTTAAAAATGCCCTTATCCACCTTCTGCATAGCTCCTGGGGGAAGCCTTTGGAAAACCACTCTTCCACCACCTCAGCCACATTAGCTGGATACCTTACTGCACTGCTAAAAAAATGAGAACAAAACTGTCTCGAAGTGCCATGCAGGACCTCAGCATCTAATTCTAAAAGGCTTGAAGATTCATAGATTTTAAGGCCAGAAGGGACTGTTACAATTGTCTTATCTGACCTCCTGGGTAACACAGGCTGTAAAACTTCACTGGCTTCTCCATCAAACCCATAAATTACAGTTCAGCTAGAATATAGCTTAGTCAACAAAAATAATTTTATTCAATTCACTCTGAGGCACTTCTTCTCAGTTAAGGTACTCAGCCATAGCTATTTGAAGTTATTTCAGCTATGATGTTTTCCTTTTGATCATTTCTCTCCCCCCTCCCCAACAGAAGTATGTCTCTCTTCTACTGCTCTTCTGGACAAAAAGTGGATGAAACATATTTGCTCAGTATATATACAAAAATTCACCTCTGGCAGATTCTGAATCTGGGAAACATTAAGCTAAAAAGAGTTTCCCAAAAAGCTGTAAGTAATTGAAAACAGGTGACTGTATATGAACAGTTACACAACTGCAATAAATCTCTTGATATCAATCCCTCTGGAGTGTAGAACAGCGAGTTCTTTCATGCTGTATGCAGGGAAGTGAGCTGATGGAGATAGCACCCAGCTCAGATTATGGAGAAGAAAAAGAACTTGCTAAAACAGCTTCAGGTGATGTGGAAACATTCCCCAGCAGCATTTCTGAGCTAGACAAGGGGCCCACTAGGCCAGTCACAACAAAACCAAGAAGCCCTTGCTATACCAAAGTGCTTGCAATTTTTCCTTATTAAAACAGTCTTCATTTCCCCTATCAGTGAGTGTCCCCAGTTGCATGGTTGTGCTTACATTTTATCACCCTCAACACTCAGGCAGCAAGGAAACAGCCGAAGTGAGCAGCAGCAGACTGCAGAGGCACAGCATGACCAAGACACTGATTGCCTGCCTTTGGAGACCTCAGGCAGCCCAAAGGCATGAAGCAAAATACTGTGTACATGCACAAATGATAGGAAGGGCATTACACATTCTGTACCAAGAAGAGTCTTACACCAGACATTTTCACACAGTAAACACAAAGTACAGTCTGTCTCAACACTGCAACTGTTTCTGCAATTAACTGTGGCAGATAATGCCAGGGCAACAATTGTCTTCCACAAAATGTACATGAGAAAGCAGTTAGCCTACAGAAGCTAGCTGAGTGGGTTTCTTGCGATGCTGCCCTAAAACCTGAAGGTTTGTACCGATCACACAGTAGCATCTCAGTAGACCTATTCCTACAGCCCCTGGTGGGGCGCTGGAAATTCATTGTTCTTTGCATAAGGTACAAACTCTGATACAAAGTGAAGAACAACTCCACATTTCTACACTCATACAGATATTTAAAACCCTACATTTCATAACCAATTTAGGGTGTCTTTTTTTCTCTTAGACATCAGGTCAATGGGCTTTTCATGATCAGTTTAACTGGCAGGAGAAGGAAAAAGCATGATTTCATAAAATCAGCCATTCAGTTCTTCACATGAAAAGCCAAAGTTGCCTCGGAAACACGGCTGCTTCCACAATCATCTAATTTTACCTCTTTTTTCCCATGGGACTAGGCTTTAGAGAGGTTTCATTTATTTACAGGCCCTTCCACTGGGCTTCAGTTATCAGCCAATAATACTGTGGACACACACACTTCTAATGGCCTATGTTTTGAAACCAAGTCTAATCTGATGGCGCAGCGCCCAAACTCCTTTTCCAACATAGCCATTAAAGGATGTAGGTTATTGCTGTTGTCACCATTGATATTTGTCATTGTAATGTAATTAGGGCCCTAAAATGATGCATTACAGCCCTTGGCACAGCTTCTATTAAAATCTTTTCTTCTGCTCACTGAACTGCGACCTGCTTTCTGATGAAGAACAGACAGAGAGCTTTAGGGTGAGGAACAGATTCATCAAAGTAGTATTTTCCAGCTCTGGAAATAAAAGAAGTAAATAAATAAATAAATAAGAGGGCAACCTAAGAAGAAACACAAGGGGACGGGGGAGTGGGATTGGAGGAAAGCAAACAGCACATTTTAATTTCATCTGACTGCTCAAAACTCTGATTGCATCTAACGAACGTTTCTTAGGACAATATATTCCCAGCCTGTGAATTACATGGTTAATCAGGGGTCTATTCTGCTATCCATCAGCCTATGCCAGCAGTGTAACTTCCAATCGCATTTATAGGTTATGTGGGTCACGCATCCCTGAGCAACTACATTCACGGATATCCCATGTAAATTGGCACAGATTCTGAAATGCTGTTGCTAGTGTTACTGAATGTTATAATACTATTCAAAGCTTTATGAAAGCTCCTGATAAACAACTGCTAAATTACTACCAGTGGATATAGCACAATGCTCTGAAATACCAATAATGGCACAATAAAAGGGTGATTCTTCATGCCAAAATATAAAAAAGATAGCTTTTGCTGACACAGTTTGTCAAATCTGCTAACACACAAAGACACTTCTATTACTTCTTTCCCTAAACTAAAAGATGCTTGGTTTTGCACAAAAGCATACCAGCATGGAACCAGAAAAGATGAAGGAGACTCAGAAAGGGAAGGCTTGGGCTGGAATTGTCTTTTTTTGATGCAATGCAAAGTTGTATTGTTTGCATCCTTTGCGAGAGACCTACAAGGCAGTATTTTAAAAGTTTTGATCTCTTTTCATAGTCACTTAAATGACACCATTTTTAGAAGAGACAATACTTAAATCATTGTGCCAGAATCTGATCCTAGAAAAGGAATGAGGACTTGAATCAGTTAACAGTGCCTTAGCGTTATTTCAGGGATACAATACAACAGTAACAGCTAAGGTCCCCAGTTCAGACAACAAAATCTTTTTGATCAAGGCCAGTAAGTTAAATGGTACTTAATTTCCTAAATACGCCTAAAAATCTGATCCCTCAAGTTCATAAGTTCCTATAAAGGATCCTGAAAAATGTTCAAACATAAGCCTATGGACAAGACTATACCCCAGGTTCCACAAGGTAAGATAACCCAGTCCATTAAAGGGACTCAGGAAAACTGGACTTTGGGGTACAACCACAGCTCCACAGCTATCAGTTGTAAGTGAAGTGGAGCATATGATGGACCATTTGATTCCTAAATCCCTTCCAGAATTACGAGACAGAGGTTTAACTCCATTTACCCTTGCCACAAACAGCTAAAACAGGACATAAGCACATGGTAAAATATGGAAACGTGTTCAAGCACCTTAATTAGCATTTATTGTATGTCCCAATACTTAGTACTGACAAAGATGAAATAAAAAGCAAGAGTCATATAAACTCCAATATTGAAGCACTCAGAACTGTCCTCATAGATAAGGAGTTCAGAATAAATTTTTTGCATAAAAAGTATCTATTTGTATTCCCCTTTTTCTGGAAAAAACCTAAATGATTCTGTAAAAAAAAAGAGATTTGGGATTTTATTTATAGTATATAAACTTCAGGAAAATATTTCCACTATATTTCACAAAGTTCCATGGTTATTACAATTATAAAAAAAATTGCTGGTAAAGAATTAACACTGGAGGCTCTAGGTTTGTCAGTGGAATGAAAACAAAACTACTATATATGTATTGTTGAAATAAAACAGAATAATAAAACATTATTGGGAAACCCATTTCAGCAGCTAGTAGGAAGAAGAATATATGCAATTACGCTTTCAGAAAAATAATCTGAAACAACTGTTATTTCAGGTTTAATTTGTTCTACACAATGCAGCCTTTGCCAAAAAGATCAATCTACTTTATTAAGTGCTTACCAAGAACACATGCACACACCCTAAACAAGCATTTCAGAAATTAGTGAGAACAAAAAACATTATTACACTGTATGAAACATATCATGATTCTGAATAAAGCAAGAAAAAAGCTAATCTTAGTATTTCACAGAAAATTATCTCTTCATTCATAAAGAAGAATGTGTTTTGTTTAATCACAGACTGTTGTCTGGAAGTGCTTACTCCAGTTCTACAGAACTGGAGGAAATACTGCAAGCCCTGAATATCAAATTTTTTCTCAGCCCTAAAGAAATGGTGTTTGGAAACCAAAACTTAAAGAGCCTAGTTTTGTAGCCAAAGGAAGTGGAGGGAAAAATTCTACGATACAAAGGATATTGAACAAAAAAATTATTCTTTGCTAACCCAATTGCTGATGTTTAGGAGATATAATCTGAGCAATGCATGTAGGAGTTGGATGTAAGCAGGATCATCAGCATGCCAAATAATCACGGGTACATTGTCTACCTCACTTCCTTACCAAATTTCTTTTCAAATATCCCAGCAAAGCTCTTAAAGTACTGAAAACACGATACTCAGCGTTTGTAAGTTAATTTAAATGTCTACTTTGCACAAAACACTGCAAACAGCAACATAAGCAACAAACTGGAGTGGCAGACTTTTCAAAATCAATTTTCTAACGTACATACCACTCGGTGGGCTGCCGAAGTGAACTGATAAGACATAGCTTTTATATAATGTCTCAAGAATCACGTGGAGCTCAACTCAGAAAGAAAGGATATATATTTAATCATTCATGTTTCAGACAGTAAAAAAGCAAGTCAGGTAAGGTGACATATAAACGTGCATAAAGCCTGTCACCCGATGAAGTCAATGTTTTTTGTAAATATCAACTTCTATCAGCAAGTAGGTGAACAGAAATGAACAGCCTGGAGATTACGATAGTTCTTCAGTTTCTCAGGCTGCCACCAAGTTGCATCCTGCCCCACCCTGACACCAGAAACTGCAGAGCATCCAGAAAAAAGGCTGCAAGTGGAACTTGAAATGGCAAAGACAGGCTTCAATTTCCCTTCCTCAAAGGCAGCAGGAAACATTTGCTGAAAAATCAGACAGAAACGAGTAAAAGGACACTGCCATGGGAAATGCTGTTTCCACCAGCAGAGCTTTGAAGTCCTCTATAAGGTACTATGCCTTCACCTACAAGCAATGCTCAGCATTTCACTGCAACACTTTTTTTGTGAAATGTGTCCTCATTACATAGAGCTGAGAAGTTTCCACCACTCTCCACCAGCTGAAGGATCTGACTTTATAGTCAGAAATACAGGAAAAAAAATTTTTTAAGTGTATAAATCTGTGGCATCACACTATGGCTCCAAGTTCAGTATTTTGCATCTATCTCCCAGCTGCAATTAGGTTAGAATTTCCCATTTTAATCTTTCCTATCACTGCTGAAACACAACAGCACATGCACAATCACCAGCCTCTTACTTCTCCGTTTCCACCCTCACAGACCCCACCAAAGAGTCTGTCCACAGTTCTACATCTGCTGAAAACAGCAGAATTCAGACTGAGTCTGCCCTCGCAACTATATGCATACAGTGGTTCTAGTGTGCAGTTTTAATTTAACCAGATGAAGAAAATCCTCTATTTATTTACATCACAAGTTCATTCATACTCTGTTTCTCAGGGGTGGCTGTAGAACCAGTCAGAAAGAAATACCACAGATCAGTAGTTTCAATGTGCACATCACAAAAAATTAACCAAAGAAAAAAAAGTTAAGAGTAAAAACTTGTTCTCCCTATGCTTATGTTTGACTTGAGGTGTCCTTAACTGCCATGGAAAAATATTAAGGAGGCAACATTACATGTACAAGCTGAAAATATCTAGCACTTGAATCTAAAAGAAACTATGCTTCTAAAATTTACATACCTTGTGCTTTCAAAAGAAGGTCCTGATGCCCTTTTTAGAAACATTACCACAAAACAAATACTGAAATCATTTTCCCACTACAAAATAGAATGACAGTGTCCATTTCTAACCCCTCCCTGCACTTCACCTTCATCTACAAATACACACATAGCAAGACTCAGAAAGAGCTATAGGCACCCACCCTATCCTATCCACTCCCTGTATTATGGCTACAGTGCTTACTCTGGAAGAGTATGCTTCAAATGTTAATCACCAAGAAGCTAGTATGCTATCAGAGTTGAGAACTGTGAACATTGCGACAGACTTCCAGTTACACCTAAAAAGTTGTACTCTTCAGTCTTGAAGCTTGCAGAAAACACTACAATCAGTGGCAACACACAATGTTCTAACAAGAAAATTAAGTTTCTCCAGCAAGTGTTGTGTTGTTGCAGGTTTCAATGAACTACATAAAACTGATCAATAAACTTATAAAAGCGGCAATCAGAAGTCACCCATAAAAACAAGAAATACAATATGACTACTGAACTCAAGTTTATTTTCTTCCAAATTTCTCTGGAGGTCACAAATCAGTCTTTCTCCATCAGGAACAAGATTACTACTTCTTTTCGCCTCTGGTTTCCTTTGCTTAACCTGACTCAGCCCTGCAGGTTATGGAAGAAGGAGCCCATAGCCTGTCTGATTCACTGATAATCACATTTGATAGTGTTTGCTTCCAGAAAGACAATACGAGGAATAAGCACATTGATCTATTTGATGGATTTGTTAAGTCTGATTACAAGAATTCTTAAGAGTGTTTGAAAACTTTGTCATATTTTGCCTTCAATCCTGCATCTCTTCTTCCTACCCAGCAATTTCACAATACATCATGAACAGCAATCAAGGTATTTATATAAAGGAAACAACATTTTAACTGTTTTCTGTTGCAACTATGCCATTGTACCATGAACACAAGCAATCCTCAGATGCAATTTCTGCAGATTAACAACAGATTTTAGTATTTGAAATAATAGACAAAAATACTCCCCCGTTTAAGATAATACAGAAGAGCACGATTTTAACATCCCTGAAAGAGATGAAAGAATAGTGCAGTGAATTTTGCAGCAATGATATAACCAAGCTTTTATTTTGAATCCTTGTAAAGACAGAAATTCAAATAAGGCATGTTACTATTCTCACATTTTAAACCAAGGGAAGTATGATACCTCTTAATTCTTTCTGAGGATAAGTAAATATTTCATATTCCTTGGTGGTCTTTATCAAGTTCCATTTTCTGGAATAAAGTGATCATCTGAGAAGCAGAGTACATTTAAGACACCTTTCTCCCTTTCTTAACTAGAGAGTTATTTTGTTTGTTAAATCAACACTCCAGAAGTGAAAGTTTACTAAAACACTAAGGGTGTATCAGTAGGACGCATTTGCTTTTACTCTGAATTTAAATGAAAGTTTCAAACTCATGATTTCCTCATGCTTGAGAAAGCAATCCCACAGTTCTACTGAAGCACCAACTGAAAACTTCCATATTGCAGCATCTATATGGAAGGGCAAAGTAGGTTGAACAAACTATCATCTCTCTAAACTAGGCGCTTACACCATACTGCATATGATAACACAGCCAGTGAAGATCCCAATTCCCTTTCTCTGGAGCAGGTTACCCTGAGAACAAGGGGGATAGTACCAAGGAGCTAGCGAACTGAGTGCATTCATCCAACAAGTAAAGACTGGAAGTTCCAGCATTCCACACACCTCTGCCACCACTCAGCTGATACTGATTCACATTCACATTTTTGAAGTAGAAGACTTGTTCCAACGACTATCTCATCAGGAAGGGATTCCTGATGCAGCAGAATGCCACTTTCCAAAGAGGAACAACAAAAAAAGACTGTAATTCCAACACCTATTGAGGAGAAAATATTGATATGAATTGTCATTGCTCATAATTTAAATCAGTGGGGATCATAACTATCTCTGCTGAAAATAACTCATTCAGATTCCAGCATTTCTGCAACGAGGGTTTCATGCTATTTTTCCTCCTAAGTGATAGAGGACAAGGAAAGAATAGGTAATTTAATCCTTCAACATGTGAATACCTAACAAGTGGTAGTTTCACTAGGGAAATACATCTAAAATAATCAGGCAGTTTACAATTCTCTTTTTAGCCTCCTAAGAAGACACATTTGCAAAGCAAATGCTAAGACATTTGTAAGACATTCACTCTTAACATGTTCAGGAAATTCACCTGTCCAAGACAGCTGGATACACTAAGTACCTCTTCATGTTCAATTCATTTGAATGGCATTTACCCAGTAAAACTCCTACCAGAACAGACAGACTCTAAATCAAGGAAAACTAAGTGGCATTTATCTTTAAAGTACGTCAGCATTATTGAAATTTTCAAATACTCTTTATCCAAGAGGGATTTCAACATAAAATAATTTCAAAGAAACAACAATTTTAAGAAAATGCCATAAAAAGTAGAACAGGAAGAATGGAGCAAGAACTCTCTGGTTAGGAAATGTAAATTTTATGGAACATTTTCCAGTGTGTAACTCCTGTGATAACATACTTGGTGCAGAGAGCTACTATGAACCGCACTAATTTCAGAAAAAAGCTCAAGACACACCATATGTTAAATGTGCTTTTCATCATACTGCACCTACAAACCTTAATAAAAACATCTACAACATGGAAATCACATCAAATGTAAGCAAATGTAGGGGGTAAATAATCAACCTCTAAACAGATTAGACATGTGATCAACACATTTCTCCATAAACATGTTCTTACCAGGAAAGTTATCAGTCAAACAAGATTCCTTCCTGAAGTTGTCCCAATTTTACATCCATGACTCCTTTACTATAAAAACGCCTGGGCCAGAAATATAGATTATACTCTCATCAGTTATGCTGTGTCTGCTCTTGAGAGAGGGCTTTCATTATTGCTTCATATGCACTTTAAATTGGCATAAAAACAGGCACTTGAAGCGCACAGAAAACTTCTAGACACACAAAAATCTTCAAGATGAGATTTTTTTACAAACACTCTGAGTCAGAAAACAAGAGCACAGTTAAGTGGGCAGACCACACAGCAGCAAGCTGCTCATGTTGTCAGACATAGTTCTCTGGGCATGGTAAAGTAACCCTGTTTCACTTCCTTCCTGCAAACAAAGTTGTATTGTTATCAACCATATCCTAAACTTTTCACCTCTTGGGTTAGTATCATGACTGGTTTAGCTGAAAGTTTCAAAGCCACCTGTTAGATATCTGGCAAATCAAATCACCAATATCCAATTGCACAGTGAATTTGAAACAATAAATAAATAAAAACCAGTGTAAATGAGTGGTGGTCGTACCAACTTGGTACTGGTCAAATGAAGAAATTAAATGCTGTGGTCAAAACCAGGAAAAAAACACACTAACAAAAGAATGTATATTTATCAGTTAAAGCAGACAGCATGAGAGACAGGAAAATCATATTTCCATGCCCAGTTTGTTGTGGATATTTTTAATGGATTTCTGGCTTTTTGCCATGGAGTAATTCTATGGTTTAGCCAAATGCAGTCTCTGCGCTTGTTAATTTCATATTTAGTTTGCTAGGTCTGTATTATTGCTACTTTTTTAATCAAAAAGGTTTCAGGCAAGCATTTAGATGAAAAATCCTAACATTTTTACCCACAAAAATACACAGAGGTTCGATCTATTCTGCTTTATGAAAATCTGTTTTGCACAAACTATGACAATTATTCCTTTTTGTAATAGCAGCTTCCCATGACAATTAGAGACTTAGTTGTGCTATTCTGTTTGCATTAGAAATTTGCCAGAATACAAGAAAGAAAATCTTAAAATCACTGACTGTTTGCAAACCTGTTTGTGTAAAATCATTATGTGTTTTTCAAAAAGGCAACAGAAAAAGCTGGGAGGAGTAGAAAGGGAAATAGGTTTGATGACAAGTGGATAGCTCAGACTGTGTTTCATTTGTGTGAGCTTCAGTGAAGATGAGAGAATAAGCTGGAAAATATTAACTTTCAATATAAAGAGAAAGCAGTTTAAAATCACTCATTTATTTATTGAAGTAAGTCAGTTTTCATCCATGATATGTGCAAGAGAAAGAGAAGTGAGAAAATATTTATTTTTTAAGTCATTAAGAAAGGATGCAATTACTTTCACCATCACAAGTATAATTTCACTCATGGACACAAACCAGAATTGCCTTAAGCTAGCTATAGAATAGCCCAAGAAGCTGGAGAAATTATCAGCACAGTAAAACCTTGCCAACTCCTCAGTTATCAGGACCTGAGCAAGTCTGATCCACAGTGGTTAAAGCACACCTGTGAGTACTTCAGTGATACTCTTGAATACCATCCACATGCACCAAACAGCACTTTATCTTAACTCTGTACCCGTAAACAAAGTCTTGAAAATAGACGCCATTTTCTGCCAACGCAGCCTAAAGCAATACAAAAACCACTCTCAATATCCACTGCAGAACCTGCGTACAGCTCACTTGATACAGTTGTAAATTAGGCTTTTTGCAGGTCTACTGACTAAGCTAAACTGTACACTGAGATATATTAGAGTCTTGTTAAATTCACAGCTGTTCTGCCTCCAAAACTGGCACCCCTCTGAGGAAGGGCAGCCACAATAGATAGGAGCAAAGCCATGCTCAAATAAGAGAAAGTGACCTGCTTTACCACATAAATTCCACTGCTCCGCCCAAGTTGAAAAGCACAGCAGTATTTCAGTGGAGAGAACGACGCGTCAAACCATTCTCCTGTATTATGCTAAAGACAGCTCTCAGACTAGTACTTCTTTTCCAAAGTCCAACTTTCACTTACGCTCAAAATTACGTTTACAGCTTCTCACATGTGGGGGGTACTCCATATACTGAGCAGTGAAGATTCAACCAAAGTTGTGATCCTCAGTGCTGAATACTAGGCTGGTTTGCCTAATCTTTTGACATTTCACATTGTCGTTACCTTCCTTCCTTCAACTTCTTCATCAAATAAATCAAGAAAGAGCCTTGTACAGATTCATTGTCTAGTGGGTTGAGGCTAAAAAGAGACTGGGAAACTACTTACTTGAGAGCTACATCAAAAGCCTACCTCAGACTAATTCTCTGCACAGCTCCACATAGAACCATCAAGCACAGAAAAGTTTATCCAAGCCTGTATTTTCTCTAACTTTACAGTATAATTGCTTGTACCAGAGTATCAAGATCCCACTGTACTGCAGCCCCTTCATGTATAGCTATACGTGCATTGCAAAGATTTGCGCATGCAGGTGGCAGGCACAGGCACACACTACCACAAGGCAAGAAAGTTTGTTTCAGTTTTCCAAAAAAAATTCCACCCTGGTAAAAAAAGTAGTTTTATTCCATTGTCCAGATGGAGAATAGAGGCTGATAGGATAGACTACCACAGGCAAACATCCTTATTACAAATCCAAGCATTGACTGCATTACCACTGAAAGGTACATCCCTGGAGCCATTAACTGCAGCTGGATGGAAGACAGCAGAATTCACACAGGAAGCAAAAGAAGGACAAAACTGTCTTGGGAAGGGCACTCTGCCCCAAGCATAATATTGTATGAGATAAACAAAGTCACTTCTAAGTGACTCCCATGTAATAGCATCCCACTTCCCATTTCTTAACATACCGCTCTCCAAACAATTCTCCATGGTAAGGGCTATGCTTCAGGAAATAGTATTACTTCCACTTCCCAGACAGAGATCTGAAGCAGTGAAAGCCAGAGGTGAAGTCTCCAGAAAGTATGTAATGAGATTTTCAAAAATATCTAAGCACACTAGACACGTAATTCAGCAGAAAGTCAGCAACAGACAAATGCTCAAGAAGATTTTCTAGAATTCCTAAGTATATGGGGGTTTCTACACTTATCTACAGATACATAAATGGTACCTTTGCATCTTAAAAAAAACAAGGCACATCACCACAAAAATTCAGGTATTAAAATCCCAAATTTTGATCTTCACCCCCTTCAATCCCCACTCAGGAATGACACAATGCTGAAGTCACAAAAAATACATAGACGTCTCCATATCAAGGACAGAAGTTCCTCCCCACTAACCCTGCTGGAGTCTTTGGCTCAACAATACCAAGTTCTGTGGCATCCAGCTCACAACTAAGCCCTGCAAAAACCTTTCCCCTGCAACTCCCATAACTCAATGCTTCTCCCGCCACATTCCCCAGAGAGCTGAGAATCTCTGCCAGAATTATTCCCACATAAAATACAGCAGCAGCACACTAAAAAAAAAAAAGGAGTGGAGAAGAAATGGATTTCTATGTAACAGGTTAGTGGTTAAACAGTTCAATCAGAGCATTACATGCATTACTTCAGTTCTTTCTTTACTTCTCCTTCTCTGTCTAATAGGTTTCTGGGAGCACTGGAAAGACTCCCAATTCTTCCACTAGAGAAGGAATGTCTCTTTTCCAGTTCCTGCTCAGAATCATCATACTTGAAGAAACACTGCAGGCTAAACCATGGGTTTGGGGCAGAGATTGGAACCCAGTTCAACTTGCCCAGCTGGCCAGAGTCTTTCCAGTGGGACAGCATAGTATGCATCTCTCCTCTTTCAGGTGGACTGAACCATTAAGAATCTCATGCAAACCAGACAGCTTCCTGCTGGGTATCCCAATCATTTTCCTGGGAGAGAAGAAATGATGGTCTTACTATTAGAACAGAAAAACAGCTGAACTATGATGAACCAAAAGTGCTGCCTTCAACAGTTTTTTGTTTAAGAAAAATCAGTACAATGCTTATACTTTTAAATAAATTTTAGGTGCCACTCTTCAGAAAGTGATTCTGAGAACTACCAAAACAAGGCAGCATGCCCTGGCAGCACCAACTTTGGTGGCTCAGCCTTCAAGCAATGAGATATCTGAGACAATCCTGAGACCTCAACATTTCCCTCTGAGCTACCCTTTCATATGTGCTGGATTTCTTTGGCACTGTACTGAATCTCTTAACTCATCCCCCACACCACAAGCACTTCTCTGCCCTTGTTCAGTGGGCCCTGTAGCCCAGTGATAGAAAAGTGCCCACAGCATTGCTCCCATCTCGCTCCAGAGAGCAGTCAAAGTGGTTTGTCCAAGGTCTTACAGGAAGCCCTTGACAGCATAGTCCAGAGACTCGCACCTGGATTCCACCCAAGCCCCAGATCCCGGCAGCTGCTTCTCACCCTTCTAAGAGCTTTCTGCATTGCTTCACATTAATACAGAGAGGCATTTCCCGTGTCTACAGATTTTCAGGCTCTCCAAGTTCTATTACAGGCTTAAAAAAACCCCTCTCTTGACCCTTAATGCAGTGCATACTTACAGCTGCATTTTTTTTGAAAATGTGTAAACTAAGATTATCCCAGGATTCTTCTCACCTACATAAAGACATTTTAAAAATCAATGTTTTAGAAGAAATACACACAAGTTCCAAGCAGAAACTTAACAGCAAGAAACTTCCTAACAGCAACTAAACAAAGGACAAAATAGCCTAATTTCCTACATTCACAAGGCCTGTATGTCCATTTGACTGAAGGTGTATTTGTAAAAAAAATGTTGCATATTCAAAGAAGCTGCAAAGAAAAATCTTTCATCTTTCCACAGAGGTATGTTTTAAGTGTGTAATAGCAAGGCTGCTAATATTAGTTTTAAAAGCATCTTGTATACATGCCTGAAAACACATCTTCAAATAGAAACTGACAACCTCAGAAGAAAAAGCAGCCATTCGTATGCTCATGGGGACTCTCCTCTTGTACAGCCTTGTGGTGCTGTTGCTTTTTACGTCTATATCTACGTGATCAAACCTAAGTAGATTGTGATTTTAGAAAAAATGTCAATAAACAAACCATTCCCCAGAAATTTCTAGGACCCCACAGGAACATAATTGTAAGAATTTTTCTTAGGCTGACAACAAATGAAACATGTTTTGGTGTCATTGGTCTGTAGAGATAAACCAGGGAATATTGTGGGGGGAAGAAAACTAAATGCCTTGTAGATATACATGAAAGATGTTCTTCTAATGGCCTTCACATTAAAGACACATTATTATTGCTTCATTCTCCTTAACAGCCACCTCCAGAAGAACTTGGAAGCAAAGATGCAAAGGAAGCAGGATACTACTCTTGAATGAATTAAACCAAGAACTCATACACAATTCACTTTTCAAGAGCAAACACATAACAAGTAACTCTGGCATATAAAAAGTCCTTTGACGTTTGGATGAAGTCAGCACCGATACCACTTTAGAGCAAAAATAAGCAGGAAACTCTCATCAATGCTAGATTTTGGTGGTGGTGTAGTTATTTTTAAGGACAAGACAGAAAGAAAACACACAGTTTGCTGCCAGAAATTAAGAAGTACTAATAAAAATTGTAAATAAGCCACATGTTCAGACTGCAACAGCCTCCTGCAATTAGGACAGAAAGTCTACTGATTAAACTGTGTATAAGAATAGACAGAATATATAAGAATATAAAAGAATACATAGGAATATAAAAGAGTATATAAGAATAGTGCTCTTTGTTAACACACTGAGACAAACATACGGGGTATGTTTTACGCCCAAAGTCTTCCCAATCTTCTTGTGTTACAAATTTTAAGAAAAGGCACGTACTGTGTATTTTCAAAAAGGCACCTACTTTGTGTCTAGTCAGATGCTTTACAAAATTACAGCAAGCAGACAGTAGTGGTGCTGTAGCTGACCCTCTTTTACACATCAGCACAGCACTATCTTTTAAAGGCGTCACTGAGAAAGTGGATGGTTGTCACAAAGAGTGAACAGTAGTGCAGGGAAATCGGAGATGTGAGAAGAAAACCAGTTAAAGAGCTTCCTCCAAACATTTCTTGTTCTTTGCCTTCTCCCTCAAGCCAAAACTCCAGGGTGTTTTGGCCAGCTTTTGCCTTGTCTTCTTTGTTTTTCTTCTCCAAATGTTACCACAAGACCAGAGTCCCCTATTTTCAACTTTTATCTCCAAATACAATTATCAGGGTTGCAGACTCAGGTATCTGTGGTGTTCTATCTCCTGATAACCATCAGCAGGTACCCATAGCAGGAAACAGAAGAGATAGCAACACTGACTTTTCTTTGCAGATCTCCAATGCTTCATGAAATATGAGTACTGAACTCTTGCCTCCTGTAGCAACCATAGAAAGGTGGCTTCCTCCTGCAGCTACCATAAAAATGCAGCAGAGACCCATATCCCTCTCAAAACCACGACACAGCTCGGCTCAGCTGCTGGCTCTCAAATGCCCATGGAGTCCATGCTGCGACTGGCTACTTGGCCATCAAGTAGCTAAATGGTGGCTTGTCCACCTCAAACCCAACACAGGATCTCCCAACGT
The DNA here is from genome assembly GCA_013396775.1 of Cephalopterus ornatus. Lineage (NCBI taxonomy): Eukaryota > Metazoa > Chordata > Aves > Passeriformes > Cotingidae > Cephalopterus > Cephalopterus ornatus. Next base: position 29,469 of record VZRE01013114.1, read on the forward strand.
GGACAGGTAGCTGGTCAGAGACACTGTCAGAGCTACTGACAGAAACCTAGCCCTTCACAGCCCTCAGTGAAGCAGCTGTCATGAAAACACGTGGACAAGCACTGTCACTTACAAGACTGCCCCCTTCCCCAAGCCTAGGCTAGGCTGCACTACAGTTATTTCATCTCCCCTGCACTTATTAATAGGAAAGCTTAATATGAAAACAGGGCTGTGTTTCCAAAAGAAGTCGAGAATCATTTCAGATACGAGGCATGGCTGAACACTTCATATTCATCCCTGTGAAAGTGTAGAAATGGGGAAAAGTGGCTGTCCAAGATAAAAACTCTGCTCAATGATTGCTCTATTTTCCTCCGGTCTTAAAAAGTAAAATTGGAATCAAATGATAAATAGAAGAAATTGAGAATTTTCAAATTTGAATTTGCTGTCACTGCCTGCAATTACCACGACATTTTATTAAGTATTTGCAGAGAAGCATGTATCGGCCTTGATGTATTTCAATTTGTTTGATTTAGGGTTCAAAGTCAGAAAAGACAAGGGGATAGGACCTTGTTTGTTCTCTGCCACAGTACACCTGCATCACTGGCTACACCTGTAACTGAAACCCAGGTGATGTCTTAGCAGCACCTTCATCATGCCCTCTACATGGTGCTACTCCAGCACTAACAACTCAGTCCTAGGGCAATCACTTCTTTCTGGGGTAGGCCAGAACATAGTTGGAGAGGTTTTTCTGCCTTTGCAAATTCTTGAACAGTCAAGACACTAAAAGAAGCCACACACATAAGCAGAGTACTACAACAGAAGTTTACTGTCTTTAAGATGGAAGACAGAGCAAATTTTTAAAAATTAAATGTTCTCAGTGATCATACACATCATGAACAAAGTACACAATATTTGTCAAACAAAATCCATGACCTATTGTTATGCAGATTTTTTTATAGCACGAAGAGGACAAATTTTTACTTCTGCTCAACTGTGAGATGTTCTGCTGAGGTTTTTTAAGGAAGAAAAAAGAAAAGCACACATTCTCATTGCCATTGTTTCACGTCCCAAACATAACAGTGAAAAGATTTTTTTCCTTTGAAGAATCTGAATTTCATCCAGCAAATGTCCAAAACCTCTGACAGTAAAAGACTGCAGAGAAACCACTTAAGCAGATCAAAAGAGAGAGAGCAAGTTAGAAGATATCCACTCAAAACTATGCCCTGTGTTATCTTTCCTTCTAACACAAAAGAAGAATTGCCACCATCATATCTGTGGCATCTTATGATATATAACACACAAAAACTATGCATGTAGTTTTATAGTTCGGTATTATTTTTTCTTAACAGAGTGTACATCACACATTTTCTGAGAGCAAGAAATCATGATAAAAGTTGTCAGCTGTATCTCATACTCACCTCCATTGACTTTATGCTGAATGTTTTACTCCCTATTTGCAAAAAAACAATTACTGAAGAACACTGGAAAAAAAACTAAGAAGCTTGAGCCAAGAACAGTTTGACAGCTTAAAATTAGAAAGGAAGTAAAAAGAGCCCTAAATTTATTATGTTTATCTCATGATTAATTTTCAGCCAGTCTCATGATACTCAATGACTGGCATGATTTAACATTTGGAGTTGGCAATACAGCATACCATACAACTACATAACCATAAAGAGACCAATTCAAGTTTACTGTGGGGACTATAAGTTTGACTTGCCTGACATTTGCACATTTAAGCGTCTCAGCCATAACACCACAGTGTTCAATACCAGAGCATTATGTACCTGTCCTGGGCTAAGAAAGATGATTTCTTATGTCTAAATCCTATCCATACGGGCAAGAAATCACTATTTAGAGTTCTGTTTATTATTTGTGATATATTTTAGTTATATTTAAAAACTATTATTTTTTAAAAAAAGTTATGAACACCTGCTTTTGACATTGTGCCAGTACACTTTCTGCTACACTGAACTACTGAGTTTGTGCCACCACTAAGACAAACAGTATCAAGGGAAAAAAACTAGAGAAGAAGCACTTCAAGGTACAGTTAGAGAGTAGTTTGGATTGGAAGAGACCTTAAAGTTCATGTAGTTCCACTCCCCCTGCCATGGGTAGGAACATGTTCCACTAGGTACCAGTGAAACTATAAAAATATCATGTTGAACCAACAAAAAACCTGTAAATATACAGATAAACAGAAAGACAAATAGGTATTCTTAAAACCACTTTATATTTTTGTATTTTAAAATAAAGATTAATTCTTAATGTGGACACTTAATTTCTTGCATATAATAGCATTTCTTGAGTGTAGATAGGTTCAGCTTCAAGCTATACCTTTGTCATCAGTTAGTTTGTAAGTATCTGTTTATACATCCTGTGTTTCACATTATCATCTTCGTTGTGCTCCCACTGCTCCTTGTAGCTAAATCGGTTTTCTGAAAGTCAGTGGCAAGATGTACTCACTCTGCAGACTGCAGAAGTGACTTTTGTAACAATTATAATTGCACTGTTCACAAACTGGCCCATGTTTGTGATAAACCCATTTCTCTGTTACATCCACAAATAGTACATTGCAATTTTTCATTAAAGGAAAAGAAAAAAAAAAGGACAGACCAAATTAATAACTGTGAATTCTCCACATTTAACAGCCCTGATGTTAAAATTCGTTTTGCCAGCTTTAATTTACCAAGCCTACAGTACTCACTGTGATTGACCTGTGTGAGCACCCTCTTCACGTTTTGTAACATAGATCAGAATCAGAAGCTTAATGAGCTTTCAATGGCAATTATTTCACATGCCTGAATCTTTTTGTTTAAAGTTATTTCTGTTGCTGAGACAAGCACCCAAACACTTTCAAGTCAGCTTTACAATCACCTCTGCAGTCTTAATTCTACTTTTCTAATGTCTATTTTGTGGAGTGAAAGAGGTCCTCTAGGAAAACTGGTAATGAGATCAGCCAGTGTATAACTAAAACCTGCACCATGATGCACATACACAATGGGACAGGATCAAATTTCCACGAATGCTGTAAAGTTTGGGCAGTACTTCACTTGGAAACCTATCTGCTAATTAATGTTTTTTTCCAATGCTGAATGACATCAGCATTTCTTTTTTGCCCCTAAAAGGAAGGCAAATCTCACCACATAAAATGGGGCAAAAGCTATACACAAAATGGTGACACAGTTTCTCTCTCGGTGGGTAGTAAGTCCTGACTGTTCAGCAGAAGCCTTATGCCCAAGTCTTATTTCCAGCCAGCAGTGGTGCCAGGCAGGAGGGGAGCTTCTTGTTGCAAAGATACACATCACCGTTTCCTCTCCCTTCCCTCTCCCCCACCACTGCCCAAAAGAGGCTCAGGGTCCTCACCAGAACATTCCTCCTTATTGGAAGTTTCTTTCATTAAAAAAAAGAAAAAAAATTGCAAGAGTTTTTTATAAGGGAAACTGTTAGGCGACCATAACCACAGGGTCACCACTGGCACCCTCTGAAATTACAAATGGGACTATAAACTAATACAGTCAGTATTAACAGTCACTATAAACAACACAGGCAGCATCTTGGCAATTAGCACCTTTCAAAGACAGAAAAATGCTTTTATGTTTAAGCACTGTAGAGCACAGCCTTTTGCCAGTAAAAACAGAACATATGTCTTAATTTAAACATTTGCTCAGCATGTTTTGTGCTACTTCCTGTGTCTTAAGCATCTGTCTGAATTGCCTAAACAAGCATGAGAAAATGACACTTTCCTTTGCTGATGAACGGCAAAACCTGGTGATATGGAAGTTCATCTTGTATGCCATTCTGCAGTTGCAAGGGTAAAGGTTATTCCAACAGTTACTTATGGAGTAGTGGCAACAACAAACTTCTCAGTAATTACCAGGACCTTTCCACAGAAAGGCTGCTCAATAGGTCTGACGAATAGAAAGCAGAGCCTTGTTTCAGAACTTAGCAGTTATTACCAAGTAAAAGATTTCTGGTTTAACTCCACAATAATACATTTTCTAACTTTCCATAAGCTTCTAAGCTTTTTCTGTTGGCTTCAGAGGCTAAATAACCTAAAACTGGGACAAACAAGCCTCAGTTGTCAAACTGATTTGACAGCCTATTTTTTAAATTTTGCAACTTTAATCGAAACGCCACTTGTTTTTCTCTTCCTCTATAATAGTCCTGTGTGAGCTGCAGTCTTCAAAATTTCACTTCTAACCTCTCTCATTTTGACGTTTTCCAGTTCAGTTCTGACTACACACTGCCTGTACCCCTATTAAATCTTTCTGACTGTTTACAACAGAGAACAAATTCAACCAGTATAATTCCAGGAAAATGAAGAGTGCATCTTTGTGTTACACAGGTAGCACACATAAAACCACTTTGCTGTGATATATGTGTTTTATCGCCATGAAGATGAGAAATGGTCAAAAACTCTGCTCTAAATTAAACAAATGATTCCCATCTTCACCCCTTTACCACAATAATTTACTAATTCTTAAAAAGCAAACAGGCTAAAGGCTGGGATGTCCTTACAGCCTATATATTAACTCAGTCAGCAATAAATCTCCCCTTACTCTCCATACTACTTTCTTAAATAGCTCACTATAAGCCCCAACCTAATTAAAAACAGCTTTCTCGGCAACAGTGGCCTTGATTTCACTTATTTACACATTAACTGCAGCCTCCATTTGGCCAATCCAGTCTATTCCCTATACCACGCAGGGCTTTTTATCTGCCCTGGACAGCATTTTCTCCAGCAGATGAAGTAGATGCCGATTGATTTGCTGTCGAGCATGGTAAATTAATAGCAACAAATTGCTGAGGGCCCCATCTCGCTGCTCCACCATGCTTCGGCAGTTTTGCTTTATTTGCTCCATGATGGGCAGCAGTCAAGCCTCTTCAAGTCAATTTCTTCTTAACAACCTGCAATACTTTTCAATGGTGAAAATAGAGCTATTCCTTGTAAGACAGAAATCAATATCCTATTGCCCTTAGAAAATGCTAAACAAGCAGTATTGGCAATCCACTTGGTACTAGAGGGTATCAGATATAATGCAAATCCATATTGCTTCCCTCCTCGTAGTTATTACAGTTTGCTAAAAGGTTCCTAATGCCATTTATCATCATTTACTATCGACTACTGCAGCTATGATTATGATATCCTATCAGCTAGCAGAGCCCTTTCATTTCTATCCAATTAATATTTTAGCAGCACTCAAATGGTTGCTGCCCAAGTCTTGTAATAAAATTTACATGGATTGGACTGATTTTTTTTCCTGTGATCTTAAAAAGTCATTTCATTTATTTTTTAATACCCAGCTTCTTGAAAGACCTGAATTTTCTTTCAAAAAATGGTGAAATCCGACATTCTAGCATGTGAATTAGTTCAAAGGCGAAGGTCTAGCCTAAAAGCGTGAATCAGAATTTATGTATTGACACCTTCAAAAAACATAGTCAAAGGTGAATACTGCATCTTATTTATGCTTTCCATTAGTCCCATTCACAATTATCTGTTGTCTGTTGCCAAATATGTACACTTATTTTAAGTGATGATTACAATTCTGAATTAAAACATTCAGCAAGCATATTTGATTACAGCAATTTAAATAAACTGTTTACCGTAACATTAAAAGTCTAATTTCAGAAATTAAACTAAATGACCACCACCAAGTACCAACAGTATATTAGAAACACAGAGCAACATGTCAGCTATTCATTCATAAACTACTGGCTGAGCCTCTTAAAAACAGATGTTAAAAAAGCAACTTAGTAAGAAACGGGCATCTTTAGACAACACTCAAACATTATTCTAATATTGAAATTTAAAATTGGAGGGACATATCTGATCATACTGCAACCCAAAATCCTTAACTCAATGCCTTTTTTTCTGGAATGTGTCCATTTTGAAGGCCTATTGATCCTAATACAGAACATCAAAAATCAGCTTAGTATTTTAGGCTATAATATCATATGTGAGAACTTACCCTACACTCGCCTGTAAAAAAATAAAAAAATTACTAATTCTACCAGTCTAATGCTATTTACTCAGTTACCAAAATTTAAATTAATTATGTTCTCAAACATAATTGTTAAAAATTGGCAACATTATGCAGGCTTAATTAAGATTAAATCCAATTTACTAAATGTACTTTAATTGGTACTAATTACATTAGCTTTCCTTTCAGAATGACAAATTCCCCATAGGTTTCACTTTAATAGTCTTCTATCAAAATCAACACAGGATGACTGATGATGAGCATCACACAAGGGGTGGGAAAAGAGCTGCTCTTCCCCCCTGCCCTGCCCCCAGACACACAGGCACACTCACTACCGCTGCTTTCTGCACGTTTATCCTTTTATCAATTTGCTAAGTCACAGAGTCATGACTCCATCACACATCATTTTCTGTTCCAGTGAAAAATTTCTCTAAAAATAAATACTCTGTGGCTGGGAGCAGCCAAGAAGAACAGAAGCTTTAACAGAAAAACACACAAAGGTTTCGAATATCAGGGCCACCAATTACTACGGTACTTCGAAGGACTCCAGGGAGTCCTGCTCTCGAACCCTTTGAGACGCAAATCTAATAAGTGAATAAGCCTAACCTGATCTTGAGAACTAGGCCCAATTACGCCGAAGGGCAACTTCACTGCATTATTGCCTGCTTTCCATTACAAGGGCATCAAGCAAGTACATCTGGAAAAGAACCTGAGAGGAACCAAGGCTGTCTGCCCAGAAAAACAAATAAAGACAGATATGCCTCTGTGCTAAATTGAAAAAAAAAGAAAGAAAATATAATAAGTAGGTGGTTTGCAGGGCTGTCTGTACTTCATAATGTGATAAACTGCCCTCAGGATTTTTTATGTGATTGAATTTAGA
>VZRE01013116.1:0-78198 GCA_013396775.1 Cephalopterus ornatus
GACTCCACCCCTCGCTCACCTCACTAGGTGCAGTCAGACATTCTGCTTTGTTCTTGAGGCCTGTTCCCCTTGTCTGGGTGCTTGCTGTAAACCTGACAGGTTTTATTTTCTTTTTTAAATAAATTAATGCTGTAGGCCACACTGTTAACAGGCCCAAATCAGTTTAATTCCACTAAAAATAACAGAACCTTGCAGATTAAAGCCAGTTTATAGTTTGGCCCAGTATTCTTGAAATAATGATCCCATCCAAAATCCGCACCCTGATGTTTTCAAGGCTGGCCTTGATTTTAGGGTAGAAATACAGGATGTCTATTGTAAATCTAATGATGCATAGAAAATAACTATTTAAGCTAAGTGGAGCATAGCTTTTACAACTGGAAGCTATATAAGGATTCTGAGAATCGCTACCATTTAAGCTGTGTTTATAATGTTTATTTAAACGCAAATGAGAACATTGCTGCTCATATATATGTTTATCATTCGGTTTCACTTAGTCAGGGAAAGAGCTTTGATAAACTTTCTGAAAAGAATGCTTAAAACTTTTTAAAACAAAACTTCTATCAGTGCAAGAAACAGATGTGGGGGTTTCTTTAAGTGAAAACTGTTTGTTCAAAAAACCTGCTGAAATTTTCAGTAAATGTTTTCTGTATCAGGTATTTAGAACAAGCCCTGTACCTTGGTATGTTGCAAAATAGTAAATAATGCTAAATCAATAAATGTTTATCCCGTTTGCCTCTCTTTGCTGTAAAAGAAAGGCTTCCTTTGTCATATTTATGATTCATATGCTTGCACTACTGTTCCCTTTTCACTAATGCAATTCATCAAGCAAAGGTTGAATTTGTCGTAATTTGAAAGAATAGAAGTGCAATGAGATGCTACCCCTAAAAGATACACAACACAGGATTAAATCAAACAGAAAGCATATGTTGTGTAGGTGTCCTCTAGAGAAGTCTGTGGACTTTTGAGGGTTCAGTTTTCTTCTGGTTCAGTTCACTTAACTGACTTACCCATCATGGCCCCAGTGCTGGCACCCAGGAGGGGGACATTGTGTGGCAGAGGGCAGGGCATGTGAAGTAAGGGCAGGCTGAAATGATCTTACTCTGTAAAAGAATCAGGTCTCAGAGGAGGCTCCCACTTCTCTAGGGCACAGCAGTCTCCTCCTCAGCTCCCTAGGAGCACGTAAGTCTTTTCATCTGACAATCTTCAATGACCTTCAATTCCTCTGTATGGAACAGTCTCAATCACAGCCTCTCATTGTTGCTTCATTTACCTTGTGCAGGTCCCCTTATGGCAAAAAGGCCCATTTTTAAAGCCCAGCATTTATTTCATCACAAAGCAATGGTGAGATATCCCTGCTTCTTACCTCATCACTTCCCTCTTCTCATGTTGCAAAAGGAATACTAGTGGAGAACAGGGTTCATCTTAAAGCCACACAGTTAATGTGGGATGAGTTGGTGTCTTTCACTCCACGTGGGCGACACAAATGGCACCTGAATTCAAGAGCCGGGGATGCTCCTTACTGGGAGGAGAGTCCATGTACCTGCTGAGCCCAGCAGTGAGTGGTGACTGCTGTGCCCCCAGCCTGCTCTGTGGCCTGTGGGAAACCACCAGCTACGATTGAAGCTGAGGGATTAAACCCATGCTTTAAACTGTTAGTCATTGTACACCAGAACTACAAGGTACTTTTCTGGCAGTGGATTTTGGCTTTTTTTCTTGGTGCTGAGGCACAAACTCCAGAGAGGAGGAAGGTTTTAACCATGTGCTTGAGATGTAAGTGACATGCCCTTATGTCCAGCAGTGCTGAGTACATGAGTGTCTTTGGGGAAAGACACATATCATTAAATAGAATCTGTTGGTTCTCAGCACTGGGGGGCCTAAGTGCTGTGTTGGGCTTTAAATGCTATAATCTGTGATGTGCAGCATGAGAACAGTGGCTGTAACTTGCTGTCTACTTTCCTCACAGGCACAGTGGAAGGTTGATTACTTAGCCTGAGTTATTGTTATTTGGGGCTGAATGAGTACGCAAGGACTTCTTTCATACAACTTGATCAGTTTTCCAAAGAGGTGCTCCACGTTGTGTTTTCACAGGGGTCAAATCATATCTGGGAATTTCTTCTGAGTATTTCCCATTCCCCATCTATCACTCCCTACCCTAAAGTCACACACTCTCACTTGGCACTCAGCTGTCAATCAGCCTCCCAGGTTACTCTGCCATTTTCATGCAGCTCAGTTTCTAACCACATTAACATGCAATGTGTGTTTTGAACAAAGGGCTCTCTCTTGTTTCTTGGAGGCACTTGTCTGCTTTTTGGTTTTACTTTGAGTAAGAGGTGAACGCTGATGTTTTTGGTTTCAGGAGTCTTCATCCAGCCTCCTGGGTAAAAAAATTGATAAGTGACTTACCTAAACAGGGTGGTGCCTTCTTTTCTGTGCAATTAACAACTAAGAGCTTGCACAGCATGTTGAACATGTAAAAGCCTTAACATCAGCAACAAATTGGGAAAACAGTCATTTCAAAATTAATTCTAAATGAAAGTGTGTAAGTTGTTTGCAGTACATTAAAATTTATCATGTCATACCATCCATTATCAAAAAAACCCTCAAAACCAGTTTGAGAAATGGATGTAAGGTTACTATATCATCATTGGTATTTTAAGAAGCAATGTTACTGCTTTTGCTTTGCACAATGCTGCATTCTTTTATGTCAGTGACATTTGCTTTGGAAAGAATACATTCAGTGAGAATGCTAACTTATATCCAGCTAAACATGGATGCAGCACTAGTGCTGGTATAGGGAGTGAGTATTTATTTTGCAGTCTATCCACAGCACAGATATTGTGCAGGGGGCAGGAATACCTCCTGCACTGCTGCTCTGAGGTGTCTGCAACTGAGAAGTCTTCCACAGAGAAATTATAGTATTTTTTTGTCTTTATTTTTGTAACGTATTTCTGAAGTCTATCTAATTATGGCAGGAGAGTAGAACAGTAAATAGGAGGCTAACAACAGAAATAGGAGACTAATAATTTCTAACATTTCCTGAAAAACTGCTTGTCTAAATAGCTAAAACCATTGTAAGTCATTATGAAACCAAATGCTGCTGTGGAGATAATATTTCCTAAAAATTTTACTTAGCAGTTTTCCATTCATTTTTAAACCATCATTATGTAATTACTTCAATTTTGAAGACCCAATGGACAGAGAAATCTCCGAAACTCGTTGCTTTTCTCCATTCAATCCTCATACAGCTAAACTTGTTGGAATAAAAACTATCTAAGAAAGTACAAACTAGATAGGCGGTGATGTTTTCTTTCTGATTAAACTGGAGGAATTTTTTAGTGAGTCACTTCAGCATTTTTAGGTGGAACTGCAGAGGTTAATATGTGCTGTTAAGATAGAGCTTGTGAAAAAAATGGTTCTTGATAATTATTTGGAAGCTACTAGCTATAACCTACACCATCAAAAATGTAAGAGTTTCTGTTTGCAGCATGAATTTTGATTTCTAGAATATTACTGACAACTTCTAACGAACACTAAAAAAAATAATAATTTGAGAGTGTCAGCAATAGAAGCCAAAAAGAAGGATCAAGACAATCCAGAGATTTACATGTTTCTCAGAAATAATTGCTCTCCCTTGAGCAAGCAAAGGTCACTTCAAAAAGTATGAGATATTGCCATAAGAGAATTTTAAGAAGAAATTAGGTGTGAAATCTTATGGAAAATAGTATTAGATGGGAACCAACTGAATTTGCTGCGTTATAAAAAACTTCTCCAACTGGCAGTATGACAAATGGTTGTGCCACTTGAATCAGCATGGAAATTCTGCAGCACTTTCTGCCAGATCTGAAGTGGGACAGGCTGCTAGTTAGCTCTGTCTAGCATTTCAAAATTGTAGAAAAGAAATTAAATCCCCAAAATAAATCCCCAATATGAAAAGTTGTGCACTTGGATGTGGATTTTGCAATCTGGAGAAGAATGACTGTCAACAGTGAGATGATGCCTACAAAAAAAGCCAGAGGACATAGTCTGGCTGCTGCTTGAGCTCAGGAGCAACCTAAAAGTGAAGAACAGACCCAAGGGCAGCATCCAGGTTACAAAGTTTCTGCGACTTTTCATGAAAAAAGCTGCTTAAACTAATGAATATTGAATAAATGCCGTACACATACAGAAGAAAAAGACCACCTCTCACCAGAAACACTTGCAGTCCAAGCATCAAGCCAAAGATAGAAAATGGAAAAGGGCAGAGGGGTGGAAATGATAGTTTTTTTCTGATACATTAGCAGTTTCTGATAGGAACACCAGAAAATGCATGGGCTCACTATGAAGCTTCCAAGGAAAGATGAACCCTTTGTGTGTGGATGGCTTTATACACAGGGATAGTGCCCAGGCTCCTGCTCCACAGTACTGGCCAGCGCATCCCTTGGCTGCTGAGAGGACCCCCAGTTTCTGCTTGGGAAAAGCACTGAGGAAGTGAAATTATAAGAGATTGAGTAAGTTGTGATTCATTGTGTGGGGAAAGCAGAGAGAAAGGCTTGGATTTTCCCTATGGAGCTCCCTACTTAGGCAGGACAGTGTTGCAGCCACTGACATGCTTCTCTGTTTAAACCAGCACCACAAGTAGATTGATGGCAACACCATGCTCAGAGACCCAGACTATAAATTCTTTTTCATTTGTAAGCTCTCCTTCACTTTCTCTGTCAGTTGACCCTGAGACAAATCTTACTTCATCCCTTCCCTTCTCTAGAATACTCCAGTGCAGTCAAAAACAACTGAGAATGGGGAGAGGGTTTCTTTCTAACATTCACTGTCTTTAACAGTGATTTATCTCTTCTTTTCATTGTTTTTTGACTGTTCCTTTGCCAATGTAATTCTCTTAGCAGCATTTGGTTGCAACTAGCAGCATGGCACAGAACGAGATACTGTTTGGAATTAAGTTAAAAATTTCTATTTTTTTGAGGGAAATAGTGCCATATAATTTTTTTTAATTTTTTTTTTGCTATCAGGTCAATTTTGCTATCACCTATAGGATGATATAACAGTTAAATACTCTCTTTTTTTTCATAGTTTGAAAAAACACTCCAGTCCGCAGACCTTACTGCCTGGTGATGAATGAATGTGAAACACAAGGGGGTTTTGTATCTAAATCAGAGGACTTTGTGCTGCTGACCACAAATGTCTCAGACAGTTTTCACAGTCCACCTCACAGTCCACTTGTCTAATATGACATCATCTGTGTCTATGAAGGTGTTATGTGAGACAGTCTTGAAAGTCTTGCTGAAACTGAGATAGACAACATCAACTGCTCTCCCCCCAGCTCCAGAGCCTGTCTTTTCATTGCAGAAGGCTGTCAGGTTTGTTAATTTCATCTTTGTAAATCCGTGCTGAATACTCCCCATCACCACCTTGTCCTTCACGTGTCTGGAAGTTGTTTTCAGGAGGATTTGCTCCATTACCTTCCCAGAGATTAAAGTGAGGTTGATCGGTCTGTAGTTCCCCAAAACCTCCTTCTTGCCCTTCTTGAAGGCAAAAGTGTAATTTGCTTTCCTCTAGTCCTCAGAAACCTGTCCCAACCACCACAGCCTCTCTGACATAACCATGTGTTCTTGAACTACATTGACCAACTCTCTCAGCCCTGTTGGTGCTTCCTATAAGATTGATCTCATGAACTTGTGTATTTTTAGTTTGTTAAGTGTTCCCTAATGGGATTCCTCTCTGTTAAAGGCCAGTTGTCCTTTGTTCAGTCATTCCCATGATTCTCAGGGTTTCCTGATGACATATTGTACCAGTACGGTCTGAGGTGAAGAAGTTATTGAGTACCTCAGCCTTTTCCTTGTTCTCTGCAGGTGGGCCACATTTCCTCTCACCTTTCTTTTACTCATGATGCAGCCTTAGAAGCCCTTCTTGTTTCCTTTCCCATCCCTCATCCTCACCATATTCCAGTGTGTCCAGGTTGCCATTGCCCACCTTTGCTGTCAGGACTCATTTCTGGCCCATGTCCTGCTCGCTGCCCAACAAGATCCCCAGGGTCAATCCCCAGCCTGTGTTGTTGCAGGTATTTTTCCTTCCTACAGGCAGGACTCAGCATTTCTCCTTGTTGAATCTCATAGCTCATTCATCCAGCCTGACTCAGTCCCTCTGGATGGCAGCCCTTTCTTTGAGGCTTCCTCCAGTTTGGCAACATCTGCAAGCACAAAGAGAGTGCACTCAGTCACCTCCTCCAGCCTCTGACAAAGATGTTTAGCAGATAGGTCCCCATGGAGACTGATGTGGTGCTCCCCTTGAACCACTCTGTACTGCTATGCTCTTGGAAAATCTAGTCAGTTTATTACCAAAGGCAATCAAGCTGGTCAGGCAGAGTTTATCCTCAGTAAATCTACGCCAACTGTTTCCAGCCAGCTGCTTCTTGTGCTCAGAAATGCTCTACAACAAGCCTCACTCAGGGAGAAAGTTTTCAAGTGAGGATGAGTGACCTCACATTGTCCTTTCAACCTCCTTTGAAGCTGGGTGCATCCTTTGCCTTTTTTTTTGACTAATTTACACTTTTGACTGAAGGGACAGGTGACAAGGGATGCATACCTGCAGGTGCTGTCTGCAGCAGACTGAGTTTTGTGCATGTCTTTTGTCTGGAGTAACACAGGCTCTTCTAGGGAACAATTCTTATCAGCTTATTAAAGGTGTTTGACATACTAAGATGAACTACTGGCTGGAAGTGCCACTTGTCTCCACTAAAAGTGGGATTCAGGGGAACAAGCTCCACTGTGGAGAAAGGAATCTCAGCACTTCAGACATAGTTTGCTCCCTTTACAACTGACTGCCTTGACACAGTCTGGCACTGAGGTGGTGAGTGTCAGCAGCATGACCTGACCTCATGAGCACTAGGCAGGTGTCACAGTGAGACCACTGGCTCCAAGAAAGTCCCATTTCTCCTGTCAGCTGCGAGTGGACAGTGACTAGGATGGCAGAGAGTGCTAATGCACAGACAAGCATCATCATCAGAGGTGAGATTTCTCATCTCTTACTTTTTAGAGGATTCTATCACTTCAGAATATCCCTCTCGATATCCAGCAATGAGAAAAAAAAGATTGATTGTTGAAAATTTAGAGAACAAACTTGTAAGGTACCCAGGAGGGGTTTGTCACATAGGGAGCAAACTAAAACGTTTATTTTGATTCTCCTTTTTACTAGCAGAATATGTGTTTTCTAATTGGTAGCATCTGCAGCAAATCCCCAAAACTATAAGCCTGCACCAAGAATTATCTTTTGTTGCTTTTTCCCCACATGCTAGTGAAAAATATGGCCCTTTATCAAATGTACTGTACCTAAGACATTCAGCTAGAGGTTGTTTTCTGGTACTGATGCCATTAGGAAATAATGTAAACCTTGTTTTTCTCCTATAACTCTGAAGAAATAATTTAGTACTTTAGAATAACAGTAAATAGCCATAGATGGTGTGGAGGTCACAGACCTCTGTGTATTATTGTGTGTATTTTGTGAATTACCTATATTTCAGCTGTCTATAGGTCTCCCTATGGGTTCTTCTCACAACTAATATTTTCAAGGAAATGCATTTGGTTAAAGTAAGAATTAAGGCTTCCAGAAACTATACACAAATAAACAATTCCTTCTAGCAACAGTTTGCAGATGAAAGTTGCAGATGTAGGGACCGTGCAGGGAGTTTCTCCTTTTTGGAATGTCTCTGGTTTGTACTAAGGTCACACTGGCGACAGTCACCCAGCTGTATGGTTAACCTTCTATCCATGTGTCCTTTGTGAAGGAAAATATTTAATCATCTGCTTGAATCCTGAGGAGTTCTCTTTCTGCAGAACTGGCTTTTCAGTCCCCGTTGTTGGGTAGTATGTGATGTGCTGTCTTGTCACCTTACCTTATTTTTTGAAGATTAGGATCTGAGCAAATAGTGACTTTCTGTATTAAAGGGTTTTAAATCTATTGTTTTATTATATCTTCCATTTACTCCCAAGGCTGCTGTGAGCATTAATTAAACAATATTTGAAATGCCACTACAAAATATGATTATAGAACAGCTAATTTTCATACAAAATTGGCAGAAGGGATAAAACCCTGAACTTGAAGAAATCCCTTTTAGCAACTCTAATTTACACATTTTGAAATTTACCTTATGAAATCTTAATGAACTATGGTTAATGTACTGTGTATATACTAATATTTTTCTTAAATCTTCCACAATGCTTATTTTTCAGGTTTCAGAACAGAAGAACTTTGGCATATTTTGCTGTGGAAATAGATCCTTCTGAATGTTGAAAGCAGTCGTCACTTCCCTGTTGGAACTGGTTCTCTCCATGTACAGAATTGTAAACACCTCTGACACAAACACAGACATTTGCAGTCTGCAACATTTGCTTAGAGAATTAGAGCAAAATCAGCTCTTCAAACTCTGGATCTGAAATTCTCTGAGTCAACTGGGCACTGACTGAAAACCATGGGTTTTAATGTGATCTAGACTAAAATATGCAATGTTTGAATGAAGGGAGAATAAAAAATATACTTGTTACTGAGTTGAACTCTGCAGAAATGCTAATATTTATGCAAAGATGCTGAGTCAGTGATTTTCTGACTTACAGTCCCATCTGTGATATAGCAATGCAAAGTGTTTGTACCCACCTCAGGAGCAAAACCTCTCAAACACTTGGTACAGGCTTGATGGTGGCATTTCAGTTGAACGGTGCTGTGCAAGGACTTCTAATTTTGTCTCACAAAGGAATACTGCTCATCCAGTCACTTCTCCCACCAACACTTTGTCTGAAACTCAAACTTTTCTTTTGAACTGGGATGAAGGCCATTATTGTCTACAGTAGGGGGAAAAACCATCATGTGTTTGGACTGAATTGTCACTTTCATTCCACCCTAGAAGAGGTGTTCACCCTCCGGTCCATCTCCTGTGGCACAGCCCCTAAGGGAGCCTCATTGGCAACACCGCAAAAATTTTGCACTTTCTTATTTCAATAATAGCAGAATTCATGTGCCAGTTGTGAGGTGCTTAGAGGGATTCTCCTTGTCTTCCTCTCTCAGCTTCCCTGCTATTAGGGCCCAGCAGGCAGTTAGGGAATGTAGCACACCTTCCTTCTCTGCTCTTAGCAGTCTGGTGCTGTTCTTACGTGAAGGGAGGACTGAGTAGAAAGAAAATCCCAGTCCCAAGTCTTCTCTCCCTCCCTATGAACACAGATGGCTTTTAAACCTCTGTATGTGCCTTTCCTAATGCAAATACATTCATAGGTTCTTTTGAATG
Organism: Cephalopterus ornatus; assembly: GCA_013396775.1. NCBI lineage: Eukaryota > Metazoa > Chordata > Aves > Passeriformes > Cotingidae > Cephalopterus > Cephalopterus ornatus. The sequence continues at coordinate 9,263 of VZRE01013116.1, forward strand.
TGATAGATTAAAAATGAAAAGAGAAGTTTGGAATGGAACTGCCAACCTGAATTCGCTTTTTCAGTATATTGCATAGCAGCCTGGATGACAAATTCTTTTTATGACCGTGTTCAGTTGAAGCTTTGTTTTTCAATACAAAGCATGCAGGCTTGATTTCTTAGCAAATTTTTTTCTTGCTTACCGGTTTCTGTAGGAGTGTATCATCACACGCTTTCTTGGAAGGAACACTGCAGCATGGAGTATTTGTCTGCAGTAGGTTATCAGGAATGTGGTTCAGTCAGAGCTTAAAAAAAGAAAAGGGAGAATAAATTACAAGTCTCATGTGACACAATAACTTAACTCACTTTAGCGCTTTGGCTTTATATAAGGATGGCAGGGGGATAAATTAAAACTGCGCAGATAGTCCTGCTCTTCCTAAGGCTTGAATTCAAATGCTTTATTCTCCTGAGATAGTTCCTTCAACCCATCTTTTTTTGTGCATAGCATATATAAGTGTTTATATATAGCCTGCCTCTTCACATACAAACAGTAGCTACTGTTTTGAAAACTTCAGGTAATAGGAGGAGAAGAGGCTTTTTAAAAGCCTGACATAAAATGATGCAGTGCAGGAGAATGGTAAAAGGAAAAGCAGCAGTGTAAGAATATTGACAGTTAAAGCCTGTAATGCATAACCTTTGGGCCAGCAGCTTGGCATGCACAGCTGGTCTGGCATTAACATTGCCTTGAGGGAGGCCTCGCTTTGTTTGACCTTGAGAGTCTCACTCTGAATAAGCAGAAAATGGGATAATACTGAGGTAATACCTTCTCCCCTGAGGGATGTGCCATTTATTAGCAGTTTTTACATGTTGCTATTTTGTTTATTATGGAAAATAGCCTCAGAAAGAGCTGGTTGCCTCAGCTCCCTGAACACATTATGCGTTAAGGGACTGTGGGACTATCAAGTTAGGAGAGGCTGATCACAAAAATAAGTAAGAGAGTATTGCATTAAAGGCACAGCTGATACTAAGCTGAGCAGATCTTCCACAAACATGCTGTAGCAAGGAGTGAGGGTAGATTGCCTCCCTGCCGCAAGAATCCTGGTGTCCTGCCCAGGCAGTTCAGCGTCACTGAGCAAGTCACTCCAGCTCTGCCCCAATGCCAGAGACTCTCAAGAGTTTTCTGGTTAAATGGTTCTCTATTGGAAAATGCCACTTCAATGAGACTGAAGTGTGTAGTCAATTTTGATAAAATTCAGCTTTGAAACAAGTTTTGATTTTACTTCAAAAAAACCTCACTGTTTGTTTTGAAGGTGACAAATAAAACATTTCATCAGCAGTGCTTTGTTTAACCACTTTTGAAATATTTTTAATTCTATAGTGCTTTCTGGCTTCCAATTTTTTGTCTTGGTGTTGTATATATAACTAAATCGGGCACGAAACACTATCAAAGATAATTTAAAAATAATATTTAATAGGAATTTTCACAAATTTGTCCTTAATTTTAAGGAGGAACCATTGTAATCATCTAGAATCTGACTCCTGAATGGTGTGCTTCAGATTTTCTTTTGTACATTTCAGCTTTAACTCTGGTGCTTGAAACAGGAACCCTCTTTTAGTACAACACCTTCACACACCTGTACAGTCAGTGCTCTGGGAAGCACTGCTTGGATGTGCAGAAGTATATTTTTCATTGAAAATGCCAGCTGCTTGTGGGAGCAACTCAAGACCATTCTGCTCAGCTAATATAAACTGCACTCCTAGAATATTATTGACAAATTCTTCAGAATACTATGAACTCCAGGGAAACATATATGAAAATAAAAGGAGCAGCATATGTAAAATTGTAAGTAGACATAAGGTGGGTGGGTATTCTGAAACTACAACAGCTCATTCACCCAAAAAAATTTATGTAGAAATGAAAATTTTGATAATACAGTGCAGCTGACTGGGTTATACCACCATTAAATGATGTTCTGAGTACATCAGTACAGTAATTTGCCATAAAGAAGCAAGCAATCTGTTTTCCTTCCAGGAAAAAATTGAGTCTGACAACACCAGTAAGGCACATTTAGAAAAAGCTTTTTCAAAGGAATATGACAGATAGCCATCCATTTTCCAATTAAAAGCTGACCTGAGAGTCTGGTTTTCTTTGGTTTGTATCAAAATCCCAGAAAAAAATGTACTTGTTTTCATCATATAACCAAGTACTAGCATGTTTGGAGCATTTAAATTAACTCAGTGGATTATGAAGATTATACAAAATGGCAATCTGAAGCAATTATCCTTCCAGAACATATGGTTAAAATTGTAATCTTCCTCTGATGATAAAGAGTGTCCAAGTTCCTACCCTACTCCAGGGTACACAGAGTCTGTCACCAGGTTCAACGTTGTCTTAAGTGGAAATCCTCCTGGCAGAGTGCTTTGCATCACTGTGAGTTTTGCCGTGTGGGTCACTATGGAAGAGAGAAGCCAGGAAAAGTGATGTTTTAAACTGAGCCTGAAATAAAGCATGACGTGGATGTAGGAAGCTTCTTGTGTGCTCCCAAACTGGAAAGCCACCGGTGAAAGAAGTTATTGCCCTGGGACAGAAGTATCTGAACCACAGTGGTATAGCATTTACAAGTTTATAAGACAATGTACACAATACAGCTTCCTAAACTCTTGATTATCATATAGGCAAATGATCGGGTTTTAAAATACAATTTATTCACAGCTTATTCAAATAAGAATAGGTGAATTGATGAGTTCATCTCTTCAGGTTTCCAAACCATGCTAACTTTGTCCCTTCAATCATATGGAAAATACATTTCACATATTTGAGAATTGCTCCACTCCTACTCCAGGCCTCCACTTTCCAGGGAACAGAAGATAATAGAAAGAGCTCAAAAATGCATTTGTAAAAGGATAAATCTTTTCTTTGTTTAAGTAGTGTGTGCAGGGTAAATATGAAGGTAATATTGGTCACCCATTCCTCTCTTCTCTGTCCAGCTGCAGAGGGGAGTGCGAGAGTGACTTTAGTGAGTATTTGAAATCCAGCTAGATTTCAATCACCACATCTACTGATCTTTGCTACTGCACAATTCAAATTGTGACCCTCCAAGTTAGTCAGTGAAAGTCCTCTGATGTGGCAAAGTGCAAGGCAATTTCCAAGACAGAGTTGAGGTGGATGAACTGTTGTCCAGACCTATGTTACAGTACAGAATAAAAAAAAAATTATATTTTAATATAGGATAAACTGTCAGAGAAAAGTAGTGATTTCAGTGGAGAGCTTGTTATCTCATTACTACTCAGTAAAAGAATAAGCATGACAGTCAGTATGTCCACAGCAAAGATTGTAAGTACTTTGTCATTGAAGTCACTCTTTAGGTTTACATACCAGTGAGCGTTGTGGTGCGCACAAAACTCTGGTCCCCTGGTTGCCTAGGCTGGGAAGCTGTGAAGCATGTTGCCTCTACCATTGCTCTGCTACCAAAGATTTGTTTTCTCTGGAAAAGAGGACCTGTGGGGGGGCAGTAGGAGATTATGAATCACACATTAGGGTTGTACCTATGGTGGAATCATGGTGTGTACCTATATTCAGGAACTCAGAAGGCCATTTTCTCTCCTCTATCTAGATTTTGCTATTAATGTATCAAGGACTAAATTAGCCAAATACCACTTGAAAATCTGGCTTAGAAGGTGCCAAGATTGATGTTTAAAGCTACTTGTATCAGAAAAAAAAAATAATTGGAAGTATCACTAGTGCATTAAATTCAGAGTTTTCAACTAGTTCTGACAGTTTTTGATGAAGTGCAGAAGAGATTTAACCTCCTATAAATCTCAAGGAGTTTCCTTTAATTTTATACACTTGCCTTCATCCTGAGCAAGCTAACTTAGTTGAAACTAGTTGAAATCTTCAGTGCAGGACACCAAATGATAGAAAAACTACCATCTTCCCAGGTGCCTTCTTAATCGCCACTGTTGTTCATATCTCATCTTTTTATGTTCTGTATGATTTTACTGCCCACATCAAGCTTCACTGTTCCTCGTCTGCATGTTTTCTCCACTCGACGTTTGATACCTACTTTGAGATTATGGATTAAATTCATTCAGTAATGATGGGCTTTGTTCTGATCCCTGTAAGCATCTAATACACATCCTTATACACCACAAGCAGTTTAGGTGACCTTGTTTTACCATATACTTTCAGTCAAGCATAATATTTTTTTTCTGCTTTCAAATTTCATTGTGATGTTGGCTTGGAAAAGCAATGTACATTCTTTTTGCTCTAGCAGTTAGAGGTGTTTTCAAACCTTTGTATAAAGACATACTGTTTTACACAGATGTTTATTATTCATTTTTACTCTTAAAATATTTAATCTGTAATTGGTGTTTGCATTAGAATTACCCTCTTACTATGTGTATGTAAAACTAGTAATATCAGAAAAAAAGATTGGCCTTGTTTATAATTTTTAAATCAAGCGGTCTATTAACCTGTTCTATCCAAGACTTCTCAAATAAGGATTAAACACATTCACAAAGTGTGAGTAGACATTTATACCAGCTCCAATTCAGAAGAGCACCACAACAATATCTTAAAATGTCTAACATTACTAACAGCAGGTTTCAAAAATGCTAAAAAAATTTGATCTCCTGGTGTTAAATTGTGTTCTTCAAGAGCTGAATTTCAATGCTTGGTTCCTGTTTTTCAAAACTGCTCAGATTTGCCATTCCTCTGAGGAGCATAGTCCCACACGCCAGCAGCCTTGGGTGTCATGGTGTCATGTGGGTGCCAGCCAACCCCTGGACAGTGTGACTTGGGTATGTCTTAAATATATTGACAGGTCCCAAAATAACAAGCCTAAATTTCAACAGAAGAGTTGTTGGATTGAAAAGGATTTCATGTGCAGTCAAGAGGTAAAAATGCTGGGAAATAAGCTACTAGCCATATTGTCACAGCTTCACAATAGTCCAATATTGATTTTAAACTTGAGCAGTTCTGACGTATAGGACAGTTATGAGGAAAAGATGTCTCTGCCTAGTAGACTTAATTCAGATAAAACTGGATTCAATGCAAATCTTTGCATCAAAGTGAAAAAAAGTTTTGGAAGTCAAATATGCTACCTACAGCACATACAGTAATGCTCATTTTTCAGTTTTAGAACAGAAAATGGAAGAATAATAGAAATACTAATTTCTGAATGTTTTATGTACTTGGAATCAAAAATCCTCTGCAGACTTTGAACAATTATCTGGACCATCTGTTTGTCAGAGAGCAGTAGAAGTGGGCTGCTTCATGGAAGAAGGTGATTTGGGAGCTGAGGGTGACAGCCACATTAGCAGGGCAGACACCTCACCACCAAGGTGCAGTCCCCCATGGCACTCAAAGAAGAAGAGCAGAGCAGGTGCTGTGTCCATAACCGGAGTCAGCCACAGCCCAGAAACTCCAAACTTTCAGAGCCCTGAAAACTCTCAAATGTCCTTGCTGGCCTATGCTCACTATGATACCAAGCAAAGTCAAATTATTTTCTTATATCCCTCTGTTGGTAGGTTTTGAACATTCAATTGTTCTATTGGAGGAAGTTGTCCTCGAGCAGATATGACAAAAGTGAAGATCATTTTGATAACCAGTCCAGCTAGGTTTCAATGAAGAAATTACTATAAAAAATTATGTTGATGTGCTGTTTAGCAAAAGTTATACATCTCAATTTTGCAGCATCCACAGACCTGATTTTTCTCATTGGTGTTCTGATTAAAGGATTTTACAAAAACATTGCTGTGGAGCTGTCTATCCATAACAAGCTCTTTTGGCAATACACAACAAATAGCTGCAAAAAGATGGAAAGTCAACAGCATCTTAGGGCACTCTGTGCTGCCACTCACATTAGCCCCCTGCACCTTGATTAGCCACTGCCTTTTTACTCATCAATCACCAATCCAGTCTGCCAGCATAGTTTACTTTGAATTCTGACATGAGAGGTATGGTTGAATACTGCAGAAAACTGTTCTAATGAGTCCAGCAAAATGACTGTCAATAACTTTTTATTGTGGTCAGTGCTAACATTTAAATGCCATTGCAAAGTGTGAGTTCCATCTGGTCTTCTTTGGTGTGAAGCTAGCTCAAGTGTCAGACTTTTAGAAACATATGTCAAAAATAAATCTTGTAATGCACTTTCGTATTAACAAGCTGTCTCAGCCTGGGTTACACATTCTCATATACTTCTCCAATCTGCAACTCAGCTTCAGAACTCTATTCATCTCATGTTATTTGTCATAGAGAGCTGATTTGTATGTGGTTATGTTTCATTCTGTTTAACATATGAAAATATATCTGTCTTAACAGTTGCTGGTGTTAAGCATATGTGTTCATCCCAGGGATGAACTCATTAATTACTAAGAAAGATCCAGGCTATAATTTGTCTGCCATTTGCAGTCTTTGAAATAATCCCTGTGGTGTAAGAGATGGAGCACAGATAGTTTGGAGTCAGGTTGGTGAGAAAGATGTTCCTCATCAGGATTAAGAAAAAGATTCAGCATTCCTACAGTCCAGAGTGAAGACCCTTCAGCCGGATCAGCTGAACAAGTTACAAGCTGGCCAGTTTGCAATTAGCTTGCAACCAATCTTTACAGGAGTGGCCACTGTGTCTTTCAGAGATGGATAAAGGGATGTGAATAAAGAAGACAGAAAGCAACCCACTGTTAGGAGTGATGGCAGTTCCTCAGTATGACTAAGCACACAGGGAGCTGCTGATGGACTTGACAAGAGGAATGTGTTTGTTGAATGGCTGGACTTCCTAGAAGACAGAATTTTGCAATTCTTTTTCTGTAACTGTTCATTCTTGCAAAACTTCTGAAGAAGCCACAATGATGGGCAATTCTGCCTCCATCATTACCTGTGTGACAATCTCCCATGGGTTACTAATATGCCTTCTGCCTTTGATGGATCCTAATGAGACCAGGACTTAATTGTATGTCCACCTCTAAGGACTCCTTTTTGGCAAACAATTCTAGTGAAAAAAATTCCAAACTTCTGAAGTCTGAACATTTTTTGAATATACTTGAGCTAACTTTGGGGTTTTTCTGGTTTGGAGAGAAGGAGTCTGAGGGGCAACCTCATCTCGCTTCATAGCTTCCTGAGGAGGGGAAGTGGAGAGGGAAGTGCTGAGCTCTTATCCCTGTTATCCAGTGATAGGATGTGTGGGAATGGTTCAACGCTGCTGCAGCAGGGGAGGTTCAGACTGGACATTAAGAAACATTTCTTTACCGAGAGGGTGGTCAAACACTGGAACTGCCTTCCTGGAGAGGTTATCAATGCCCCAAGCATGTTTAACAGGCTTTAAGAGACAATGCCCTTAAATGCCCTAATGCTTTAACTTTTGGTCAGGCCTGAAGTGTTCAGGCAGTCTTTTGTAGGTCCCTTCTAACTGAAATATCTTTCCTGTCCTGTCCTGTCCTGTCCTCTCCTCGCTGGACCCTGCTCAGTTGCCTATTGGTGTTCCCTGGTCTGCCTTGTACCACTGCAGCTGTGGACGTGGATGGAGGAACCCTGTCTCCTGTTCACCAAAGTGGGGACACAGCATGGACAGGGACTCTGCACATGTGGCTCCTTTTCTGCCTCTAAGACACACTACAGAAAGGAAAAGGGTAGATGTGGTAAACTCTTGTGGCAATGGCAACTTCGTTTTAGGGGCAATTCAGTAGAAGGGGCATGTTTGCAAAGATGTGTTGTGCAGGACATGAGCAATAAAGTCATTGCTGCATAGTGGTGATGGATCTACCTTTTCTCATGTGGCCACTGATTTAACACATTTAAAATATTTTTCAGGAATGTGATATATTCTGGACAGGAAAGGCTGGCAGGGAATTTACATTTTAAAAATTAAATTGGATAATTTTTTCTCTATAATCTAATAATTTTATATAGTTTATTAATGATAATCTGATCAAAAGGTATGACATTCACTATTGAAACTGTTCACTGTATCCTAGTCTGAATTCGATTTACTTCAAATTCAAGCTATTTTATATAGTTATGCTTTTAACTGCCAGATTAAAGAGTCCACTAATGTATTTGTGTGCTGTACTAGAAAAGCAGCTAGAGAACCAATTTGAAGATCAAAGAGGATTAGACAGATACAGCTGCTTAATTCAACCATTTGAGTTTGTTTATCATTAAAACATATTGCTTTGGTCTAGACACTGCAGTTTTAATCACTGTTGATTTTCGGCTCTTAGAATTAAACTTGATCAGGATTTTCCATTATAGGAAATTATTTCTTATTTAGAATAAACTCAAGATCAGCAGTGCTGTGACTAAATTTGCAGGAAGCATCACTATGCTTCCTTTCGGAGAACAAAACAACCTCTAGGCTGTAAGAATTTTTCTTACACAGAAAAGATAGTTGCTTACAAATAATGCTTCAGGGGGCCTGTGAAGACTTGTAGCGCCAAGTGGCAATCTTTATACTAAAAAAATCACATCTTATTCCTGCAGTAGCTTAATAGCAGCATGTCAAATAACATTGTCAGAGCTTATGACTGGGACTGTTATGTTCTGACCCCAGCGAGCATGCCAATGAAGTAATGCATGCTCACAAATATCAAATGATGGGGAAAAAATGCAGAACTATCAAATCAGTCTGGGTAGTTTCAGAAGTTTTTTTAGGTAATTGGATGAATTTGTGCCCCATTCCCTACTCTTGAAGTGCACTGCCTTTTATTGCATGGAATGAATACTTCCCTAATTTCTGGTGGCCATAACAAGGATAGCTGACACAATCAAAGAAAACATCAAAGGTCTGCGACTTGCTCTGCTCCAACCCAGATGGTAAGAGACTGAAATACAGTCTCTTGGCACTGATGGGCAAAGGGAACCCCAAGGCATTTGTACCCACCCAACTATGGTTACAGAACAAGCCAGACTAAGGCACATGGAATAATCATGGTCCTACATCAATGCAGTCTTAAAAACATCAAACATTGCAAGATCAATGTAAAACATAATGAACCACAGCCCCAAATTACCTTTTTTGGGAGCCTGAATGTTAAAAACACAGTTTTAACAAGTAGTTATGCCCAAGCAGTAATCAAAGCCAGATTCCCCATTATGAAAGAGCTCAGCACAGAGTGCTGGGTTGTAAATATGACCTCCTAAGGTAAAATTAGATAATGTCTTTTCTAATCTGCTATCACAGCTTCAGAGGCTGCTCTGACCTGCCAAAGTCAGCTGCAATGCATGTGCTTGTCCAACATGGCCATGGGGTGGTCACTGTATTGTGCTTAGATCATAATCATAGAATCGATTGGGTTGGAAAAGACCTCAGAGATCATCAAGTCCAACCCTTGGTCCAACTCCAGTCCATTTACTAGATCATGGCACTAAGTGCCATGTCCAGTCTCAGTTTGAAAACCTCCAGGGACGGTGAATCCACCACCTCCCTGGGCAGGCCATTCCAATGCCTGACCACTCTCTCTGTAAAGAATTTCTTTCTAATATCCAGCCTAAATTTCCCCTGGCAGAGCAGCATGGTGCAAGCTATTCTGCCAACTGCACAATGTCAGGTGTACCACTTAAAACTTTGTTGCAGAGGCTTGTAGGCCCCTGCAAGTCTGAGGAGGGTGAACTTGAGAGAATCTGACAATACTGTCCACAGCTGCTACCATTTGGACTTGTAAGTCAATGTTTATAATTTTCCCTGGAGCATCATTCTCAGGACCCACATAATGATATGGGATTCTGCACTGCAGAGGCTGAGTATAGTGAGATTTAAGGGTATCTTCTCACACTCCTCTGGTAGCATCATGTGGCAGACCTCCAAGGACTTTTGCATGGCTCTGCTGACTTTGAACCACACAAGGATTTAATATCTTAGTCAAGGCAGTCCCTGCTGGGTCCCACAGGCTTACTGCAGTTGCAGTAAGCTCCCTTCTGATTTACAGTCCAGCTCCCTAGACATCTTTGCACAGAGGAGCTTCCTTCTTCTTCCTCCTCCCTGTCTCTCTAGAACTTCTTAGAGTCCTTATGAAAACAGGCAGGCAATGATCCCTGTTTTGAGAAACATGCGAAGGCTGTCACAGCATCTTCCTTTGCAAAGGTAAAAATGAAAGAGGAATTATCAGGAAAGCAAAGGGACAACTGGTGCTGTATTTGGCAAGAGAAGTGATGAATAGTAAGGGCTTCTTCAGGTAATCGGTCAGAAAAGGAAGAAAAAAAGGGGATCTGATAACAATTGTCATGGAGAAGGCTGATGTTCTCTTTTTGGCCTCAGATTTCACAAGTAATTGCTTTTCCTACATCTTTCATGTCCCTGAATCTCCAAAAAGAAAAAAATTCAGTGCAAATTCAACTGAAGGGTAGCCCAAGCAATAGAATAGCCTTCTTGATCAGGATAATGCCTCCAAGTGGATCAGAAATGATTAAAGTTGGAAAGCAGAAGAACATAAGATTAAAATTATTTTAGTAGTAATTTCAGCAACTTCCTACAAGAGCTTTTTCCTCCAGGCATCCAAATAGCAGCAGGCATTCCCAGAAGCACCTTGCTTCTCAGCATGCATAAATCATCAAAACACACGATGAGAAAGAAATAAAGCAAAAAGAAGAGAGAGCAGGCAAGGAACAAACCTCAAAACCAACTTCCTCTGCTTGAACCCGCAACCCCAAAGAACAGAAAAGACCTCAGGACAAAAGAAGCCAATTGAGTCCTAGGAAGTTGAATAGCTGTATGGGAAATGTTCTAGTGAAAGCAGTTCTGCTGGTTTTGGGAGAAGTCATTTCATCCTGCAGGGCTTCAAGAACAGAAGCAAAAGCTTTTGGTAAGTGACAGTTCACCATCTGTCTCTTCAGTTTCCAGATGTGGAAAAGAGTTGTCATTTTCATCTTCCCCATGAACAATACGCAAGGCTATTAGGAGGAAGGAGGAGGAAAAAGAGGAAAGTTAGCTAACACAAATAAAGGTTTTTAAACCTAAATTATCATGATGTCCCTTTGTTCCTGAAAACTTCAGACAAAGGAAGTAAGAGAAGTCTTCTAGCAACATCCTCTGTCTACAACTATACAGACGCAAACACGCAACACAGCAGAATGGGCAAGGGAATAGCTCATCAGCAGAGTTTGCATATGGAGAGCCTTTCTGTACCTGCATGGTACAGGATTCAAGCTGCACCCCAGGTTTGGTGCTGTCTGCAAACTTGCTGAGGGGAGCATTCCATCTTCTCCTTTAGATCATTGATAGAGATGTTAAACAGGACAGATCTCTGTGTTATTCCCCTTGTTTTTGGCCTCCAGGTGGAGTACAAACCATTAAACACTGCTCTCCAACTATTAAAACCATCTGCTTACCCACCTTCCAGGCCTTCATGTCCCCACATACATACAAGGATACTGTGGGAGACACTGCTCTCCTTTTGTGCAGAAACCCAGTCATTTTATTACAGAGGGTCGCCAGATCGGCTGGGTTTCGCCTCTCCCCGCCTAGGCTGGATTCCATCTCTCCCTGCTTATCTTACATCCTCAAAGAAGGTCCTGTGGTTTTAAAAGCCCTGTCAACAAAACACTCCCTATTGACAATGGAACTGGCTGTGGACCTGCAGAATCTGTCACCTCCTCACCAAGCCCTTCCTCTTCACTGGAAGGACCAAATAGAAACCACCTGGGATCCCATGGTCCTGACCATCTTCCCCGGAACCATGTAGTCACTCCAAACACGCTCCAGCTCTTCGTGGCTATGTTGGTGCCCATTTGGAGGAGCAGTGGGTGTTATAATCAAAGGATTTTATGAACCTCAGCAGCCCTTCTCCTGGCCTGTACACCTTAGGTAAGCCCTTTTCCACACCTCTGGCTGGCATAATTGTGACATCGCCTCTTTCCCACAAGAAAAACTACTGTAAAGAAGTCATCTGTATAATGACACTTCTTCCCTGGTGCAGACTAGACTAGCATTTAGCCTGCACCATTCTTTGTATTGACTGCCAGTAATCCAAAGATACTAGAAGTATCATTTTTGGGTTGGATTGGTTTGGCGGGTTTTTTGTGGGGGAGGAGGGGGAGGGGCATTTTTCCATTTTTTCTGTAACATGAATTTTCATTGCCTAAGTTACTGCTTTTTTCAGGTGAAATAACAAGTCCACACAATCTGGATGGCTGATCACGTGGCACATATTTCAAACTTGCAGCACTACTTTACAGCTCCCATAAATTTAGTACACACCTTGAATAAATAAAAATTACAAAACCTGAAAAAGATATTCTCAGAACCATTCAGCAAAGAGAAAACCCATCCAAATTCAAACAAAAGAATCACAACAAAAGTGCATACAGCTCTGCCAGGGAGAGCACTGCATCATTTTCTCTGCTCTCTGATCTAACTCATGCGTTGGTCTGGCAGTCTGTCTTCTAGAGTGAGCTGTGCTGCCTTTTTACCATGTCTTCAGGAATTTGACACAGCAGGATTTCAATTAAATTACTAAGAGAAGATCCATTTTTATCTTTGAGAAAATATCTTCCGTTGTTCACCAGCTGCAAAATTTTCCTCATTTAGTTAGGTCAACAGCAGAAGTAGATTATTTCTTTCCTATGTAAGAAATGTGTTCCTGTACCCTGATTACGCTTTTAACTTGTGGCAGGAAAGGTAATTTTTTTCTCTTAAATGACCTTAATACTGAAACCTGCCTATATTCTCTTTTTGGGAAAGCAATGTAGCCATCCTTAAGGGATGAAGACTAGATACCAGCTCTTTGCACTACAGAAGGGTCTGAGTGTTTTTCAACTGACTTGAGAGTGAACAAACTTTTCAGCAGAGAATCCTGTTTGTCCAGGTGGTGGGACTGAGACTGGTGTTAGTCAGGGTGAATGATCCTTTATCTGGCCCTGTGAGGGCGGTTTTGTTTCTGGAACAACTTGGGTCAATTGTAAGAGTTAACATCTCTCTGTTGTTTTCAGACTCCTCCTGAGACTCTGCAGGAGTGTGGACCCATTAGGGTAGAATAATCCTAAACAATTGCCACCCCTACTCATCTTCCTCTCAAAACTGAATAGCTCTAAAAGCTTTAATTCATCTTTGAAGACTGCAAAAATATGCCTGAACTTGGAGCAACTGCCCCTATACTGGATGGATGGGAAAGGTAAATTTAGTCACCAAGTCTCTTTGCAGTTCTGACACTTTTTCCTTATTGCAGGTTTCTGCCTTCATGAAAGCTAGTGATGTCAAGACAGCATATGAAATGTCAAGGGCATATGAAATTTAGTATGTAAGTTGTAAATAGTTGCAATAGTCATTAAGTATGCTGAACAAAAAGGAAGTATTTAAATGGAACTCTTTCAGGTAGATCAGAGACCAACAGAGTACTGAAAACTTACACAGCCAGGTGGCCATGCTTGCCAGGGAGGAAAAACAGCAGCTGAGAAGTATTCTTCAGACAGCATCCTCCTTACAAAGTTCTGTGTGATGAACTTGGAGATCTTTTTTGGCTGTTTTTTACTTTTGTTCAGTTTGGCAATGTAAGCAGGAGGGAAATCTCAAGGAACAAGGAAGCTACCTCAGCACCCATTGTACAGGGGCAAGGTCTTGTTTCAGGATCTTAGTCTAGTTTTACACCATTTATAGTATCACTGTGTTTATAATTCCACTGGAAATATTATAGGATGAAATCAAGAATTAACTGGGATTATTCCTGATTTACACCAGAGGATGTCAGAACAAGCTCTCTGACTGCTTATTATAATATACACTAATTGTAACTTTTGAATACTACTTAATGCTCTGAAATCTTTGTTTGCAGGTCAAACCTTTGACACAGGCCAAAGGTACAGGGTGCTAAGTACCTTCCATAGATAAAGTCCTTAACAAACTATTGAAACCTCTCCAGCCTTGCCAGGGTGCTCAGCTTGTTTGGAGAAGAGTCCTTTTTTTATATTGTTTTTATTTTTGGCTGGTTGCTTTGGTAATTTCAAGTCTTCTTTAATATTAATTTATTAATAATATTAACATTATTAATCATATCACTATTATTATAGTAGCAATTTTTCTTTTCAATCTTCATCTCTTGGTTTCCTCTGCTGATCAGAAGACATCTGTGATATGAAGCGAGGTTCTGCCCAGCATCAATACTTCCAGGTGAAAATAAAAGCTGATGACATCTGTTCATCACTACCTGGTATGTGCTAAACGGCTTTCTGACCTTACTGGGCAAACACTCACTGTTATTGCGCTCCTTCTGGAGTCACTGACAGACCAATTTTGTGAGAGCAAAGCAGCATCCTGCTTAGTACCTGTACTCAGTTGGGTTCTCAGTGCTCTGTCAGGCTGTACCCCCTCTGAAGAATAAGGATTAAGACAACTTCTAGTAGTTTGCTCTGAGCAAATAGAATTTTTATTACACAAATGAAGTGGTTATTTTTGTTTTGGTTTGGGTTTTTTTTTGCTACGGAAGGATTTCACTGAGTCAATACAATGTACACTCATTTTTAGAATTGAACGAGATAAAATGGAAGGCCTGGGTCACAAAAAGTCCTAAGAAGGGCTTGATAACAGTTCAAAGGGAGAAAAGTTTTCTCTTCAGAAGGGGAAAGTTTTAAAATATATGTCTGACCTTTAAGTATCTTCGAACAATATTATTATGCATAATCTGTCATTCTTTACCCTTTATGCTTTAGACAGAGTATTTTTTTAAAGAATGCATCCCTTTTTCAGTGCAATCTACATTTTCGAAGTTCAATGGCACATTAACATTTACAGAAAGTTTAATCAAAGTTTGAATGCCAGAATCACAGTGGGATTAATTAATTAATATTTTGAAAGCACTTTGTAGAAGAAAAGTGCAAAAGAAAAATATGCTTTCCTATTTCTGATGAAAATTAAATTTCCATTGTGCAGATTTTCAATTTAACTTAGTGCCAAAAGGTCCCAGTACAGGACTCAGTTTAGTCATGCTTTTGTGTTCAAACTTGTTCAGTAGAGTGCTCAAACACATCTGTAGGCTGTCCTGAGTTAGGACAATACTAGACAAAGAGAACAGCAGCAGAAATTCTTCTCCTGGACCACTAAAGCCAATAGCAACAGAACAAGAGATATTGAACTTTCATTATGAAACTTTCATAGATGCATTGTCTTGTCCCTTAGTACCCTGCTAATGATTGAAGACTGAGGCTCATTCCACACAGTCCTCCAGGACAGGACAGGCCAAGCAAGAAAACACAGGTTGGGTTTATCGGACAGCAGCACATTCTCACTGGCAGGACCCCACAGTGGAGCACGTCCCCAGAAGACATCAGACTGAGTTTAGCCCTGGTACTCAGATCAGTTAAGAAATACAGTCTTTTTGGTTTGGTTTGGTTTGGTTTAGTTTTCACCCCAAAAGATTCAGCCATTAGTTTATGAATAAACTTTTCATTTGATAACACGTTTTTCAATTCTGTTGCACGAGTCAGATCTGGACTAAATCAAAAGCATGGAGTTAAGAATTGCAGTATCTAAGTGTGATAGCCTAAAGAAAGCCCGTGTCCCACATAATCACTGCAGACATCTCTGAAAGCCTTCAGAAGGCAATTTAGACCTATTAACTAAATAGCTACCTGTCTCTGCTGACTATGTGGCAAATTCAGCTTCCCATTGCTGCTACAAAGCCAAGGAAGCCCTCCAAAACAAAGTCAGCAGCAAATGTCATCTCCAAATGAAGATACTCACCCAAGATAAAGGTGGTCCAAGATCTGAAATCTTGTTTTCTAGGAAATGGTTGTGCATTACTAGCAAAAATAAAGTTATGGTCCTGGGAACAAAATCCTTCAGGTTTGCTCCTTCCCTAAGTAGGTGAGCTTGCTATGGGTGCAGTCAGCCAGCTTCCTATGTCCTGTGCTGTCACCCTGCACAGGGCATTAAGGATAAGGTTATTATGAAAAAGGGAGGTACTATGACAACATTCTGGGTTGAAATCAGTGCAGTGCTATGAAGTCAGGGTGTCTAAATTCTCTATTCTCCCTGGGGAGTTATGTGGAATTTATGTATAGGGGGAATTTAGTCACCCTAGTTCTGGATATTTTTAAGCAAACGCGTGCATTAACTTCGTGGGTATCTCAAACACCAGGGTTAAATGAATGAGTTCCTTATGTTCCTGGAGAGCTAGCTGGTGCTGTTAAACAGGATTGTCTTGGAGAGCTCCCAAAACAAGGCAATGCTTTTGGACTTTCCTAGAAAGGTGCAAACTCATGTTTTGAATTTGTTGTTTGCCCACAGCATCCTGTTTGGTATGTCTTCATTACCATCCAGGCTAGTTATTGTTCATCCCACTTCATCCCCACTATAGGTTTTGATTCTTCCATGTCTTTCTTTTGGTATGTCAGTAGTTCTTACTGTCTGATTAAGCTGCATGAACTAATCTTCTCTGAGGTGGAGCACATAATTTTCTGATTCATTTTGTACTAATGAGAAGGAAATGAAGAGAATGGGCATTGAAACATGTAGGCAAAAGTTTTGATTATGGGCATGCCAAATGGTAGAAACCCAGGGGATAGTCAGTTCCATAATATCAAGTGGATAAGCATTAAATGAAACTCAAAAGCTGTTCTATTGGCCAAATAGGCATTACACATGCCTCTGTCTCCAGTCAAAGAAGTTTTCTGCGTGAAATAAACTAAGTTAAAGGAAATGCAAAGAGCTAGTAAAAAAAAAAATACCTGAAAGGAACCACAGTCCCATTTTTCCCCTGGCTAGTTTGGATGGGCTGATGGAAATTTCCTCTCAAAGCCCTGATGATGACAAGGAAGGACCAGCCTGCATTAGAGGAGAGGGAAAAAGCCCTCAAAGTGAGGTTTAACAGAACAGAAATCTATACTCTTTATGTTTAAAGTTCTTGTCCTAAATAGTTGTCCTTTGCCTTGAGTGTCTGCTCTGCTATCTTTATGAGAGCAGAGGACCAGCACCTACACCATACCTACCAGGGGATCTCACTAATGGATAGGAGAAATCATAAGTGCCTGGGATGAGGGGAAGGACACAGGATCCATCCCAGAGGGGTCAGAGCTGGAGGAGCAGCACTTGTTCTGAGTGGCTTCAGAAAGCTTTAGAGGGAAGATATTGCTGTTTCAATTTTAACTTGACTTGTGAAAAGAGCTCTTGAACCTAGTGAATGAAGCATAACAAGATGTGGCGACTGGAAACTGAAATTAGATAAATTCAAGCTATAAATAAAGTGCTGTTTTTCAGAGGGAGGGTAGCCATTGACCCGACAGCTCCCTGATGTACTTGATGCAGTCTCCACCACTGATGCAATTGTCTGTTGGGAAGCTGTGAAGTGAATTCAGAGCAGGTCTCTCTTCTGCAGGGTGTCACACTAAACAGTTTGTCCTTTTACATAGAACATACATTTGTCCTTTTAGATAGAACTTCAATTTCCATTTTCCAAAATCTTGGCAAAAGATTATTAGTAATGCCTCCCTCAGGTCTTCTCTTTGCAATTTCTTTCCGTTGCTGTTCGCAAACCATCTGAAGAGTCACCTGGACAATAAATTCTGTGGTGGAGGTTTTTGAATCTTTCTCCATATAAATCTCAGTACTGTTTTTTATAAAATGACTGTCCTAGATACTTATTTACCTTAGAATTTCTCAGCATTTACTTTTAAGTTCCATGCAGTTCATAAGTGTTCAGTACTAGAAAGCATTTCATCCTTCAATACCTGGCAACAAAACTGAACTACTAGAGAAACTTTCAGTTTATCTTTCGACTTTCTTTTCCATCTCTTTAGTCACTGCCTCTAAGGAAGTCTTCCAGAAAATGTTTCTTACTGCAGTAATAAAAGAAGTAAAACACTGCTGCAACTTAATAGTGGCCAAAAAGGAATGAGCTATTTTAATGTGTTGTTCACACTCTAGTATTGTTTTTAACCTTTAGAAAAATCAATCTACCTGCAGTTGTGCATAGCAAATCATGTAAGCCTTCAGTACTAGACTAATGAATCGCCTACCAAGGATCCCCAAAGGGATCTATATTCTTGCTCTCAGTCTCTGATGAGGTACCTTAAGAACTGAATTCCTTACAGCCATCAGTCCACCATTAGGTTTTCATTCATGCTGGTAATCTCCCTGAAATACAAAATGTGAAGGTTAAAAAAAGAGGGAGAAAGAAAGAATAATTATTTTATGACATAGTAAGTAAACATGACTACTGCAGTTTTCACCAGTGCCTCATGCATTGCAATGAATTGAAATGACCACTAAAAACTGAATTTGTCAGAAGACTGCATAAAATTAATAAAGAAGAGACTCAAGATCTTGTGAAGATATTCTTTTACTAGGATGTTTGGGAAACTGAATTTGAAATTTTTGGCTGCATTTTGCCTTTGCATTTATGATATAAATATATTGTCAACTTAGTTCTGGAATTTTTGTCCATCAAAGCTAAATATAAGCTTTAAATTTTCCATTCTGCTTGTTGGAATGACAGTAGCATCCTATATGCAGTGCAAGATGCCAGAACTGGAGCCTTTTGCAGACTGCACATGCTGAACCTCACTATGGTCTGTTCACATCATTGCAGCTCTGCAATGCAGAGGATGGGATATTACAAAGGAGAAACTGCCCTGCTACCCAGACTGCCAGTGGCTAAATTTCTTTGCCAAAGGAGTTATCTGTAGTTCTATTAAAAAAAAATCCAAACAGTTCTAATAAAAAACGTGAGTATGACAAAGCTTTCCCTATTTTAGGTCTTCAATTTTTTTTTTTTTTTGCATTTTTGAATGTTGCATACAAAAGAATAGAAGGAAAGAATTCATTATAAACAGTATTTGAGATTGTCAGACTAAAACAAAAATATATAATACAAGATAAGCCTATATGTTATTTGTCAATTATGTTGTGATTCTCTAAGCTGCACCTGAAATGGCTGGCTTGGAAGTCGTCTTGTGGATTTTGAAAGGCAAAGCAGATTATCAACTCAGCAGAAAAATTTTTTGCAAGGGAGAAAAAACACTGTGTTGGTTTAGAGTTAAGCACAGCAGAAACATCCATCCTTACTTCTGAGACAGCTTAGATTTACTCGTGGAAGGTACATTTTGAGAAAAATAAAGACAAGCAGAATATGAATAGACTAAATATTCAGGTATTTCTGATCAAAGGGAAAACCTGGTTGACCTATGCCTTAATCTCACTTCCTATCTGCTCTCATAGGATCAGACTGCAACCGTCTTTGCAAGTTGCCAAGGACAAGCATTCCTCAGGTTTTGATAAAATAAGAGAAGATTGAGATGAAGCTATCTGACACATAACAGATATCACTACCTTTCTTCTGAGTCACACTGGACATCTTCAGATCTGCAAAAGAAGACTGTGCAAGAAGAATATTCACACCAGAAAATATGAAACAATTATTTATTGACTAACAAACACAAAAAATATCTGGGATTGGAGGACCCTGGTGATACTCACCATCCCACGAGGCACCTCAGAGCCTTTGCTAGTAGGGCAGGAGGGGAAGGGTTGGCCTCTGCAGCTCCTGGGCTCAGTCCTCAATAGTGCTGCCTTGCCATCTCTCATTAACACAAAACCTCTCAACACTGATGACCAGGCATTTCAGGACAGTGACCCAGCTGGAGGGAGGTTGCAGAGGGGCATACAGAGGGCAGGGTTACCTATGGAGTGTGGAATAGCAGTGATGTGGCTACAGAACCACTGTCCTCAGCCCCTTTCCCTGTCCTTTTCCCTAGGTAAATCCACATGTAGCATACCTGTCAGAGGCAACTCTGTGAACTTCACTATTACACTTTTAAAATTCATCTTTTCTGATTATGACATAGCTGCAGTGTTATGGCAAGCATTAAAATGTTTATTTAAATGTAACAATCCTTGAAGTATCTGGTTTCCCAAACTATGAGATCAGAAGCATACTGAACCTGACAAAAAGAGCAGGAGAGGTTAGAGTTATATATGTAAAACCATATGGTTATATATAACCATATCAGTTCTGATAACAGGAGGCAAACCTCCTTCCCCTCACTAGATTGGTTGCACTTTCATACTCTTCTGACATTTTATGAGGAAGTGGAGCTCTCACTTGCTCTCACCTGGGACCTGACACTAAAAAGCACAGCCTCCTACAAAGTGCTGCATTCCATTACCAGAGCTTTTCCCACTGTACCTCCCTAAGACACCATATTATGGTAGCTGGTACATCAAATGAGGCTGCCAGAAATCAGTCTCAAAGAAAAAAAGAGACTCTTCTTGCAGGTGGTGTTGCAGTTGATGGGCAGAACTCCTCACCACAAGTCGTGGATGGTAAAATCTTACACAGCTTCAAGGAGAGGCTGGAGAATTTCACAGAAGACAAATGCACCAGGAGTTGCTAATTTCATAGAAACAACTCCCAGCTCAGGAGATGCCTGAAGGGCAGATGGTAATGGGCTGGGAGAATCACCAGAAAAATACCATATGTATTTGTTCTGATCCCATACAGTGCCCCAGGCTTTTTGACCACTACTGGAAAGCAGATGATCTGACCCACTGTAGATATTCTCATGTAAGATAAGCAAAAGCATGTGTACTTGTATATGTGATTAATGGCAATTGTATCATTACATATGAATGTATGTATGTGAATTGTATCATTACATATGCTCCGCTTGTCTTTCACATGAACTTTTTAACAATGGTGGAATAAATTAGACTGAAAAGGAAACACTTACATAAAGCATAGAAGAGGAGGTGTAGACCATTAGGATATTCAAGTTTTTGATCTCTGTGTCTATTTGAAATGTCTTTTTCTACACCTTTTTATGCCAGGCCAGCACTGCAGTCTCTATTTGTGCTCTTATTAAAGTCAACTTCTTGTTTAATTGTAGATAAAGTTGATGCCCAATCTGATTCAGTTCAAACAGCACAGATAAAAGCTGTCAAGAGTCTCAGATCTGGGCCTGTCATTCAGAAGCAGCTCTGATGTGGTTTTTTATTGCCTGTACCCCCTGCAACCTTCAGAGGCACAGGGAAATAGCATGCTGCTGCTTGGCAGTGCCAGTCTAGCTCCTAAAATCTGACCTTGACAGGGAGAGAAAAGGAAAACTAAAAATTATGCTAGTTACCAATACCAGGATAAATTGAATCAAAAGACAAAGATGTAAGAGAATACAATGCATATGAACTTGCCAGCAGAGCTCAAATCTAAAAAAAAAGGTAGGGGCCAAAAGTTGACAAAACCCATTAAAACAGCAATTCTAAGACAGGTGCCCCTGCTGTGTATGCAGCATGTGATGAAGAGGTATATAAAAATCCTGCGAAGGGTCCTCAGATGTCTGTGAAAAAATGAATCTTCACATGGTGAAAAAGAAATTGCTTAAAAATAGATGTAGGTAAAGAAAATAATGAAATATTTGGAAATTTATTTAATGAGACAGTTTCTGAAGTACAGCACAAAACAAAGATTATATAAAGGATGTCAAGATAATAAATTGTACTCAAATTCTTCTCATGCTTCTGAGTCATTTAGCCTGCTGTCCTTTTGAGCTGTCACTTGAACAAAAGCAACTGAAATGAACTAATTTGGTAACTTATCTCATTTGTCTTTCTTTGGGAAGCATTCCTTTTCTCTATAAGTCTCTAACAGCAGGCTAAAAGGAGAGACAAATAGAAGTGAAAATGCAGCAAGAAAGACAATTAGGTTTTTTCCACTAGCTGAAACTCTGAGAAATCTATTCCAGGCACAGTTGCTATGTACATTACATGTATCTGATATTCAGCTCATAATTTAAAGGAAAGTCACGGAAATTATTTCTCTTATTGGAGAGTCTTTGAGAATCCAACAACACAACTACAACACAACAAGAACCTAGCATGACAATGCTATGAAAGAATATCCAAAGTGGCCTGACTAGCAGAAGTCATCCAGCTGCCTTAGAATGACTGCTCCCTGAAACATCATTGACAAATTGCAGAGCAAGCTGTTTCATCTTTGGGTGCCTCCACTCCGTGTGCACAAATAATGCAATTATTTGCTGTCCTCTGACCACTGAGTCTGGAAATGTGTTGAGGCTGTCAGTACTCTCTTACTGTGTGCCCATGTTTAGCACAATGGCACTGAAGTCTCAGCAGGAGGCTCCTAGCGCTATGTAGCACAAACAGATAATAATAATAGTTAACAAGTCTAATGAGTGATCGCTTCAAAGCCACAGGGAGCCTGCCAGGCTCATCCATCCCTGTGTGCCTCTCTGAATAGACGTGCGCCTATTAACTCACCCATCAAGTTATCTTTTTCTTACATTCTTGAAGAACCCATGATTGTATCTCATTTTTTCAAAAATCAGTTGCTGTTATTTTCTTAGCAGTCACCTGGATTAGGACAGACAGTTAAAAGGAATTTAGTTAGACTTCCTTCATTACTCAGCCTGGGTACACTCATGCTTCCAGCATTCTGAAAAAGTTTAACAGATCGAGGCATGTATGAAAATTGCATGAAGACCTGAACTTCAGCGGGATTTTCAGAGGAGGTGTCATTGTGTCAAACTCTCACAACAGACAAGTAGACCTGGAGCTCAACACAATAGATATACTTCAGAATAGAACTGAAAATAAGATTGTATGTGGAGAAATATCTAGCAACTGGACTAAGGTGCTCTGAAATGTAGTATACCTTAAACCAATCAAAATGAGATTAGTGGAGATTTTAAGAACCCACAGAAATATATATAGGATTATTTGACAATATTATCACCCACAGAAAGGGCTAGGGAAAACTAAGTAACAATATTCTCAAACAGTGTTGCCATAACTCAGTGTTTTAACTTCAGCTTTGGTAATCAGAAAGGCATCTCCACTGCCTTTCTCCCTCTCTCTTTCTTTTTGGCATTTCTGAATGTTTCACATTTTTCATAAGGCTGTGGAGAAAAATAATTGGATTATAATTTTCAAATTATTAATTTATTATTATTTATTAATCTATTCAGTTTAAATAGAAGCTGGCTGATTTTCTGAGCCAGGATCATGATTTTTGAACACTTACAATACTTTCCCATGGATCTGACTTTTTTTATAATTCTGACAGAAACCATAGAGCTCTGGAGTACAGCTGAAGTGTACTAAACCACTCAAGTCTATTTGGACACAAACAATTAAAACTTGTTAAGAAAAAAAAAAAAAGAAAGTTAATCAAACAGAAAACAAGGGGAGAGCCAGTATGAACACAGACAGATTAACATACGTATCCATATTTGGGATTCTCCTATTTTATTATTATGGACAGTAGTGCAAAATCAAACACCCAAGGTAGTTAAAAAAAAAAAAAAGAAGGTTGATTTGCAGAAACATTAGGTAATACAAAAAAGAAAAACTCTCTTGAGGGTGGAATTAATCTTCCCTAATTTAAACCATTTAAAACTTTAAGTGTTTAAGCTTTAAGCATCTTGTTTCATTATAATTGTCTAGTTTCCTGTTAGTCGGTGGAAAAAAATATGTTACAGCCAAATTTAATTCATCTCACATAACTTGAACAATGCTTTGGGGTGACTACTTTGAGAAGCTCTGGTCTCTCTTTTCAATGTAATGGAATTTGGAGAGTCTGCCTTATACTAGGCATACATACTTTGGACAATTAATATTAGTTGAGATGAATTTCACTCTCACATGGAGGGAAATTATAGGGAAAAAAAGCACCAATGCAGTTTTAAGAATAATGAAAATAAGAAAAACAAGTCAAGATATAAAATTACATAAAATCTTTTTTTTTTACAGTTTTTAAATGGTATTTGAAGACTTTTAGAAAGCCTGTGTTTTAACACCCTACTAATGCAGACAGGCTTTTTCTCTGAAGAATTTCTAAAATGTCAGCTTTTCTCGCTTGCATGTGGTGAATTTAGGCATTTTTAGGAAAACTGATTTATTAAAATTTGGATGTCCAAGTCAGGTGTTTAAGTTTGAAGGACGAACTAGATTGCACAGCTTTGAAACAAATTTTGAAGGAAAAAATGATGAAACACACAGTGATATACCGAATAAATAAAATTATTTCTTAAATTAAATATAGAAGGCATTTTACATTAAGAAAATCACAGTGTGACTGAAGAACGAGAGCTAATTGTAATATGGGTAATGTATTAGTGTGACTAACTGAAGTAGGAGGAGAACTGCTCAAAGGTGAAAGGAAAAAGGTGTTCTCCAGAGAGTAAGTCACCAGAGAAAGGCAACAGTGAGGATCCTCAGAAACTGCTCATAAAAGTAATTTATTAATATTTTCATCAATTTTCTTAGCACAAAACCAAGTCTGTGATGATAAAACTTTCTTCTAGCATGACTTTGTCAGTAAACAGGCAGGTCAGAAAGAACAGCATGATGTTGGGGACTGCAGTGATGGAAATAGGATTAAATTTAATGGTGTATAAAATGGAAGATTGTGTGCTTAAAGACTCAAGAAGATTTCTGTAGTAATAAAGAATTCATCAGCTGAAGCTGAATGAGGCATAGAAATGATGTTATGTGAGCACAGGTATCTTCTGAGATACCACAGAGAAGTGGGGAAAAAAAAGTGAAGGTGTTCCTAAGACATTTTGGGAGAGGTACTTCCAGCAGAGGCTACCAGCCCATTTTACCTGCAGATAAAAAGA
Organism: Cephalopterus ornatus; assembly: GCA_013396775.1. Taxonomy (NCBI): domain Eukaryota; kingdom Metazoa; phylum Chordata; class Aves; order Passeriformes; family Cotingidae; genus Cephalopterus; species Cephalopterus ornatus. The sequence continues at coordinate 33,788 of VZRE01013116.1, forward strand.
CTATTAACAGCTTTTCTGAGAAGTAATAATGAGTTTTGTGGCTTTTGTGACACTTCCTCTGGTGTTCTGCAAATGCCTGTGTTCACCCTTTGGCAGTGCTGAAGGAAGATGTGGCATATGCTAAGCGATGGACACATATTTAAACTGAAGCAAAGTGTTATAGGGAGGGTAAAAAAAAGGCGAAAAACCCAACACACAGTAAACCCCCACATGGGTATATACTGAGTAGGAACGCATTTAGGCTTAAAATAATAAAAGGTTTAAAAAATCCTCATCATTATTACACACAATTAATGAGACTTTCAACAGAAGGCATCTAACTAGTTTCAAGGTAGAGCTCAATTTTTTTCTGAGAAAGATGGTGCAATGATGATACAATCCAAGCAGGAGGCTGAACTCACTGGTTGAAGAGCTTCCTTCCAGTTGTCTGTTGCAAACACACGCACTGCTTACAGAAAATAGTGCAGAATGACCAGTTTAGGAGTAACAGGCTGTTTTCTAGAACATTTTATTACAAGATTTTTAAAGATTCTGTAAGGAAAAGAAGAGTGTCTTTATTTCCATTTGGGAGGAATAAAATGAGGCATTTACAGGCAAAATGTCTTTCCTTAGTCACCCATTAGGTGTAGAAGGTAGAATAAGTTTCTTTAATTCCTGTATAGATGCAGTACAGTGACTTTCTACAGCTGAAAATTAGTGTGAAAGGAGATCTGTTGAGTTTTTTTCCTATTAAAAATAGCTATTTGTAAGCAACAAGCTTATAATTAGAAACAGATACATATAATGGCAATTTTCCTTTTGGAGATTAACATAAAAGAGTAGGGCTGTTTCCTAGGAAATTGTGCATTTTTGCATTTGGGTATTCCTCCAGGTGTATAACAGTGTTATTTGGAGAGCAATAAATTAACAAAGCTCTGTGTTCCTCAATTCACACAGGAAAGTGCAATCTTGCAGCTAACTTGTTTTCAAACTTGAGTAAATGCTTAGGGTGGTCCTGCCCATGGGCAAACCAGGTAACTCTGTGTCTTGCTCTGAGCTGACTCACATCTGATACCTGGCTATCTGCCCTGGATACCCCCAAATATGTAGGTCTAGAGACAGTATGAATGGGGCCATGTGTAAACACAGCCCTAAGATTATCCCAGACCATGAGGACTCTTTTGTTCACCTGACTTTGGCTTTTTTTGCAGGATAAATTCAAAGTATTCAAACAATCTATTTTTATACTAGTTTTTCAAAAGTTTGTTTCAGCATGCTAGATCGACAGTGAGAAAAGGAAACACTAGTCACAAGATGAACAGATGTTATTTACTCTGAATTTGTTGTGTAGACGTGCTGCCTATTCAGATTAGCTGGACTGCAATTGTCTCTAATTCAGTTTCATCTGTTTTCAAAATTGTGTTCAGTCCAATAGACTATTTCATCATTTTCAGTGACAAACATAAAAGTATTTCTCTTCAACCAAAAAAAATTGAACTTTGTTACTTTTTTAACAAGAAGATGTCAGGTATAAAGGAGATTATCCAGTCAGGTATATATGTACTAGATACTGCTCAGTGGCTCTCACACTTGATATATTTGCAGATTTAGAAAATAATACATTTTACTGAATATAAGCAAAATGTTTCCAAATATAACAAAGCATTGGTCTTCAGCCGGAAGTGTTTAAGTTTTCTTTACACCTCTGAGACATGAAATATAAAGCATGTATATAATTGACACAGGACGATTGAATTAGATTATAAAAAATCCTGTGTTTTTAACTGCATTAATTCTTCGATATGCATAAACAAAGTAAATTAATAATAAAGTAATTTCAATAATGTTGCTTTATCATCCAACAGTTTTATCTGGACAATAGCTGGATTTTCGGTTACATTAATGTTCCATTTTTTTGGCGTTAAACCATTCTCAGTCTCCAACGAAGAGAGCCACATAGCTGGCAAAAAAATAAAAAAAAAAACTTTTCAAAAATAATATTTAACATATCAAATATCCCAGAATTCATTAGGCACCTGGATTGCTAACCTTAACCTCAGCCTATAGTAAATTTCCAGAATAAAGTGAATGTAGACCTGGAAGGTCCTACAAGGCCCTGGAAAACTTAGCAAAGAAAAACATTCCATTCCCTGTCCTATCTACAGGAGAAATTTACTGTTCTGGTTGCAAACTTTGTCTGATATGAGGGTTAGAAATGAAGAATGTAGCAGTCTTGACAGGTAGTAGCTTACTGGATATTAATTGTGCCCTATGGATGGGCACAGTGGGCAATGATTCCCTGTGTTTCTGGACATATTGTGTTATGATGAGCACTGTAGTTATGTCTGAGCGGTTTCATGCTACAGGAAGCTAAAGGACTAAAGATGTTGAATGACTTTTAGAGACAAGAAGGGATAGGTAACACCATTTACGTGGCACTCCTTGATCTTTTACAGGGCTGCAGTACTCGTACTGGCAACTTAATCTTTCTGGGTTAGGGCTAGGGAAGGTCCAGGCAAGTAGCAGACTGGGGGACTCAAACTGACTCACTGACAGGGAAAGGCCTGTGTCATTCTTTCTCTTTCAATGTTATATGATCTCTTCCAATGCCTGTGGTACTCTGGCTTCAGGGCATATAGGAGTAGTGTCAGGCAGTTATCATTGAGAAGTTTCATCTAGGGAGCTAATACATTGCCTGTCCCATCGCTGATTGACTGGAAAGAAAAGAACCAAGGCTGTTGTAAGAGACCATGGAATACCAGCTAAAAAGAACAATTCCTTACCTGAAAAGCTGAATAATATTTTTAAGCCACTGGTCTCGTAGCCCTTTACTCTCCCCATGGTCTTAAATGTATCCCACTTTTGTGACATACTATCCAGATTTTGCGTCAGTTTTTTGCTTGTTTTCCCTTTAACATCAGCTTAAATGTTTGATTGCATTTAAACTGCATTGTATCTATTGTTGTTACAAGAATAAAGGCAGTAATTTTGTTTTTGAAATTTGATCAGAAATAGTAAATTTCATAGGGAATTTTCAACCAAGATTAAAACATATTTGAATGCAAAATAAAGACACCCAATCAATTATGTACCTGAGGAATACACAGGTATCTTGGATTTTTATATGCAAATGCTGTCACAACGCTGAGCTCTTCTTATAAATATACAATGATAATTGTGAGTGTGAACAACTTGCATTCCACTCCTATTCTCAAACGGAAAATGCCAGCACTCAGGAAAACTATTATGAATTTATAACTCTGCCTATAAAACTTCAAGTCTGTGAACAAATAAATGGAGCTTGTATTACGAATCCATAATTGTGCCAAAAGATTTTTCTTGGATAGCAGATTTTTACACATTTTCACCAGATACCTTCAAGCAGAGAATGAGTCTTCTTATTTCTTTGACACTAAAAAAATTGTAGCTTTCCACTTGGCTTCACAGCCCTATCAAAATTCACAAATAATCTTTATGTAGCTACTTATTCTTAAATGATGCCCACAGTCAGTAGGCAGCAGTCCCTGACCAGTGATATTCCTGTATCTGTCTCAGGACAGAGGAGGACCCTAGTATTGAGGAGCATGCTAAAATTAACCATCAGAGTTTATATTATTATGTAGATTATTATTTCATATTTCTATAAATAGCTATTAGTCCAAAGCCAAACCTACATAAATCCAATAAGAAGGATAACAGAATCTTTCCATTCCTAAGTGCTATATTTAATTATAAATGTACGGAGAAGTTTTTTGACTGGTATATTGGATTTCTGTGTCTGCCATATATTGGCTAGATTGTTTCAAATCCAATATTACAGCCGAATAGTCTTCCTCTGTATGTTTGAGACAGCTCTTAGACTTCTCTTACATGATGATAAAGTGTGTTTTAGACTGCTTGCTTTCCTGTATGATCGTGGGCTTTGTCAAGCTGTCTCAGAAAAGACAGATCTTCTGTAAGCAGTAAAAAAAGTGCGTTTTCCCCAGCACAACAGTCTGGTATTCACTGAAGACAATAAAACCCTCTGTGTGCAGCAGTAGGATCATATGGAAGCACCTGTTTCTCACCTCCACCGCCTTCACCCTGGTAGGGAGGGCTAATTAGCCACCAAAATGTGCCTCTGCCCTCAGTTCTTCAAGAAGGTTGTGTTGAAGTCTGGCCAGCAGGTCTGGCTGTCTTGGACGCTGGGGTGTGCTCTGCATCTGCTGCTATTCCAAGTAACTTCTGTATCATCACAGGCTAGCACAGCTTTGCATTGTTCCCTCTTTGCTGAAAAAAACCCAGAACAAAACTGGCTTATATCTTCATAAAACTGGCATAACAGAGCAGCTAAGCAGGCTAGATAACTCCCAGAGATCTTGTGTGACCAAACAACTCTTTACTAATAATTATTCCAGACAAAGTAACTTCATAGCACAGTAATAACGGCAAATGAAGATATCTGAAAGAAGCAGTGGTACCAAGTGCAAGATGATTACTCCAAGAGATGAAATGAGCAGTATGGTCTCCACCAGGACATAATTCCAGGATACTGTGAGCAGCACTGAGACCTATGCCGGGAGTGAGCAGCAAAACCATCCTTGGTACAGAGTAACCAGCTCAGAAAAGTGTGCCAGTAAATAGAGGATGCATCTCAACAGCCATATGAAATGAGATGTTCAATTTTGACATATTGGTCATAGAAATGGTTAACTTAAGCGAACACACTCTGAAATGTTTAAAGACAGTAGAGGAAAGAGGTAACAAATGAGAGCTTCTGGCTGGGGTGGTTGTGCCTGCTGTGAGGACAGAAATTACCACACAGCACCTCTAGGCAAAATGCTGAGAGGACTCCAGAACAGGACTGTGGTACAGACACTGCTGAAGGGGTGCATCAGGTCAATTGTGTTCTGCCAAAGTCATTGATGGAATACTTTGCTTGTAGCCTATAAAAGTCACTATTCTCTCTCACTATTTACCTCACAAAGTGGAAATGAGCAATAAAAGCCATCTATCAATTTTCCTAACTGAAGATTACCTCTGGTAGAGCAATTCTAGGGCTTTGCTTAGATGTCTAAAGATGATTTGATTGAAATTAAGGTTGAAGTAGTTTTCTAGCAACAGGATAAATAGAAAGTATAAATTAAAAGATCTGATTTGTGTGCGTGGAAAGAATGTTACATATTTTGCACTTTCTTCACTCTAGAACTTGTATTTTTTAAGACTTAATTTTTTTAAATTAATTTTTTTTTTCATTTCTCAAGAAAGTTATATTTTATTCATAAATTCACTTAAACTTAATTGGTGGGGAAAGGTAAACTTTTCATGAAAATAATGAGAAGCTTTTCACTAGGAAATAGGATTTCTGTTGTTTTTAACAGATTTGAAATTAAGCTTATTATACTTTAATTCATATAACAATAAAAATGTTTATTGTTTGTTCAACTTTAACATAAAACTGAGTGTCCCAAGGTCGACAGATTTGTTTTTCCTTTTTTGAGACCATCCTGCAGTCAAGTATTATTTTCCTGAAAGCCAGTTTCTTTAATTTTATCATTCTTTCTATCACATCTAGGAACATTTCAATGTTCTCTCCTAAGCCAGTCTGTCAAACAATGTTTCCCACAATTTTCCATTTCAGTATATGTATTTAGGCATTAGTGTCTGAACAGAAAATCTATTTTATTCTTCTGCAGTCTTTTGTTTCTTCTACACAGATATATTGAAATTATTTTTCTCGATGCAACCTATCAACTCTTAATTCCTATTTTTCTTACCTATTGAGTTCTTTCTCTTTGGACATTGTTGGTTTTGAGCAGGTAAGATGCAGGATGGGCGGGAGACTTTTGGGTCAGTTTTCTCACCATCTGCTGTCTCAGAGCATTAGCAGAACTAATTCACATACATCTACCATGAGGAAATGAACATCCCCTTAGCTGTGCTCTCTCACTTGCACTGTAACTGGAGCGGTTTCATAATGCAGGAGTGATTCAATATTAACTGGTCTAGAAGCTGACTATAGTCTCAGTTCTCATGGCACAACTTTCGACAGAACAATTGCTATTAGACCATTCATAGAGACTGTGTTGCTGTGGTTTTGGGTACCCTCATTGCAGAGGAAATTGGACTGGATGATCTTTAAAGGTCCCTTCCAAGCCAAACCATTTTATAATTCAGTGATAATGTTGATTAATCTGAAACAGCTACTGTTCTTGGCAGAAGAGTTACATAAAACCATGTTACTCAGTTATTTTCTGCTACTCCAGATCTAGACAATGAAGCTGCCTCCAAATGGTTCTAGTATTGCTGAGGGCAGGCCAATGGTTTTGACTTTACTTCTGGGGTTTTTTTAAAAAGACTAAGTCTTTAGGTATTCTCACAATCAGAAATGCTTTTGAATGTGTTCATCAAGAAAAGGAACACAATGCCCCAGGTACTTCTTAGGACAATATTTGAGACCATAATGTGTCTCTGCTAAACTGTCTGCCTTCAGTATCAATCTCAATAACAGAAACAGGAGTGCATGCGAAGGCAGATGGTGCATCTTTGAAACACTTATACAGTGCTCCCAGTGAAGTCATTTCAACACATGCTCAGATATGGAACATTAAAACACCATTGACAGATCCAGAGGTATTTTATCTTGGCCGTGAAGGTTCTTTTCCTTCACATCCCTGAGCAACTATAATGCTTTGAGAGCTCCAGAACTGAGCAAATAAAGAGATTATACAAGATTTTTTTACTTCTCTGCCTTCCCAGACATGCCAGGCTGGGTATATGCCCATGTGTGAGAGGCTACCAGTGCCCACGTATCCATGAGGGTCTGAGGTAAGCGGCACAGGCAGTGGTTGATGCTCTCTGCTGTGAGACAATCTGCACAATGATGAAAATACTGAATTGTGGCTTCTCAGTTAATGCAGTGATCTGGGCCAGTATCATACACTGCAGATTCAACACCTGGCTTAGACAGTATTACCGCCGATCTTGTTCTTGCTACCACAGTTTTTTAAAGCAAGCAATGAATGAAATTGTTCAACAGGGGCTAAAGATGAACAAAAGAAGGTCTAATTAGACATATTTGTACAGGATAATGTGAAAATTGCAAGTTTGTTTGGGAAATGTCATTATAGAGGATTATTAAAAAAAAATAAATAAAATAAGACCTCTAGTTTAGGAAGTTCCAAAGCTTCAGATTGCTCAAATTTGGATGCCAACACTAGCTCTGCTTTTGCTATTTCTGTTCTGCGAGCTGTTGTTGGAGCAGGAGATTTGCTTAGATGTATCTTTGGTTTGAGGCAATACAAATGTCCTAATGTATTTATATTTTCTACTTTTTCTTCTTCTTCCTAGAAAAGGCATGATAGAGATACAGAGTGCTAGTCAAAAAATAAAAATAAAGTTCTGTTTTTCAAGACTTTGCCATCCAAGACAAGGGACAGATGGAAAGAGGCAGACGGGATTCCTGACCAAAATTCCCATTACTTTCCATTCCCAGTGCTCTGTTACTCAAAATAATAAAAACTCCAAGTAAATGCCCTTTCCTCTGTGTCACCACTGTGTACTTCTGGAGGCCTGAAGGAAGACCCTTTCAAAGCCTTGCATGCTTTGGTGCATATTCTGTGGTATGTGGGCTCAAAAACTTGGTGTGACAGATGACAACCTGGGAACCAGGGACAAAGCCGTGTCTATAATAAAGAGTGTGACTTAATGCACTAATAAACAATCTTGAGAGAGTTAAAAATTAAAAAATCCAAAGCAGCAGAAGAGGAAACAGGTGATATAACAATCCAAATCACAGCAGGTGAGAAGAGAGTTGATGTGGCAAAGTCTTCATTGGACTAAGGGATTGTTCTTGCCCTCGCCCGCTTTCTTTCCCAGGGTGGCTTGTGGTGAGACTTACGTGTCCCCTCCAATGAGCTCTCTGTGCGTCACATGGAGATTAGATTACCCCCTCACTCAGCAATCTCATCTAGGCAGCTGCCATGACCCACTACCCATAAAAAAATTCCCTATTTTCACACTTGCTACTGATGTTTCCTATGCTGGAGGGTAGCAGAGACAATGAGCAGTAGAAAACTACTTGGAGGGTCTCTTTGGAGACAGTGGGCTGTGTACAATGGTACATGGGGAAGAGAGATTCCTCTGTTACCTTCTTGGGCTCAGGAAAGCTGAAAAATGTGCCGGGAGAGCAATTCAGAAATATCCGCAGCTTCAGTAATCGAGGATCTCACTCCCACAGCCACAGAGGAAACTCTGCAGGAAGTTGCTGTATTTGCCATCTGCATTCTCCACACGCATCTTTCAAACCTCTTCTGCCTCCTCCTCAAGTCCACAGTAGGTTTGCTAGATTTAACTCTGTGTACAAAGCGTACTTCTTTTTCTGGTTCCTCTTCCAAAGGTCTTCATTAGTGGGATAAGAATCACCTCATTCTATCTTGTTCTTTGCAAAATTGAAATGCTAGTTTAGCTGTATTTTATTCATACTGGAATCAAGTTTCTGTTTCTTCAAAAGGAAAAATACATCAGTTCTAGCCACCTAGTGAGCTGCCATATTTCATGTCTAGAGGATTCATCAAGCACCTGGTGATTTTTCAGAAAGACAAGGAAACCTACTTGTGTTTGCATCAATTTTGAATGAAAAAAATCCTAACCCTAAACAGTTGAAAATCTGAGTCCCAAGAAACAAAAATAGCCTCAAACTATGAGAGAGTTTTTAAAATCCATGTTTCTTTAAGATACTGGTTCTAGACTCCTAAAGAAATTTTAAAGACAAATTCCAAACATTTCTCCTCACTCTAAAGGCAAGACATCATAATCTATTAAATTGCCTTAGTAAATTCACAGCTGCTTTTGTTTGTGTTGTTAATGTTACTATTTAGGAGGATTCATGTGAACTTCTAGGAAGTATTTTACATCTACTTCACTTAGCAAGAGGAAAGAAACTGAATAAAACCCATCTTGCTCTACCTCATTCCTTCAGGTTTGCAGCCAGGATATTATGCAAATTTGTGGTCTCCAAGCTGTAGTGAAAATCAGAGCTAAAACCCACCAGCTATATCCAAGGAGACTTTGGGGAGCATCTTCAGCCCTTGTGAGAGCTGTTCTGTCCCGTTAAGCAGGATGCTTCAGCAGAGCTTCCCTTCTCACTCAAAAGCTGTCAAAGCCTTCATACTTCAGTACCTGTTACAGGGGGGTTTTGTACATGTAAAGATGTGTAATATCTGCAAGCATCTTGTTAGTTCATTTTTACTTCAGTATTTCCCACAAGTTAAGATTCACATTATTACTCTCTAACTCATAAGTAAACTGATGCCTGATCAATTTACGGCTGGTGGATAGGGTTTATCAGTCATCTTTTCCCCTGAATTATGGTTTTGAAGGTCAGAAAGGAGTAGTTTGATTTTGAAGCCTTTCTATAAAGGCGCTCCAGACATTTTACCTATTAATTAGTCTAGGTAATTCATGAGAAAGATGGAGTCACTCCTTTTTTAAATGACTTCAAGTAATTAATGCCCACTGGAGTATCCACTGCATCTCTAGGTAGTGGTTCCAGTGGTTAAAGATGTATTCCATCCTTGTTAAAGATGTATATCTCATTTCCCCTCTAAATGCATTAGCTACAGCACCTAACTATTTGAATGCATCATGTTTATATAGACGAGACTAAAACCCTCAGAACCCTTTGTCCCCTTTTGCCCATTAAGGTATTAGGAGATAGGGCTTAGTCACTGTTTCTTTTCCCTGCTTGATAACTAACGTTCTTCAGTTGCTCTCTAATGCAGCTCAACGTTAAAAAGTCAAGGCAGCAGAAATGGCTCTGAGTTACCGGGATTCATTTTCCCCTCAGGCCAAGGAAGGGAACAGGTCCATCACATGTTGTCTAATGGCTGTGCAGGTCCGTTCATTACCCCAGGAAGATCAGTACTGCAGTGCTGTCCTTGGTTCTGGAGTCCCCTATCTGGAAAAGATGGGATGCCTCACAAAGTGAGTAAGTACTTGGGATTCTAAAAATATACCTGTATAACGTTTTCACATATTATGATCATAAATTATAAGAAGAGTAAGAAATTATTGTGGTATGGTAGTAAAAGTATTAGGAAAAAGTTAATTGACAGTGGTGTTAACTTTTTCGTTTTTCCCTGATGTGCAAAGAAATAACAAGAATCAGCATCTTAAAGCTGAAGTCATACACATCCAACCTTGAAATCAGATGTAATTTCCTAGCAATGAAGTTAATTTCCAACTGGAGAGATTACATAGAGAAGAGATACATTTTCCATTACACTGGAGTCTTTTAAATGAGATTAGGTGCCTTGAAAAGAACACAAAATTCTTTCATTTGGCTTCTGGGAAAAATATACATACATAGATTACTTATAAAGGAAACTAGATAAGGTATCTAGAACAACAACTTCTGGTCTCAGAATTGATAAGTACAAATAAATAATTTCATTCCACTTGCAATTTTTTTAAGAGGATGGCAGGAACATAGCAAAGGCTGTGACACTGGAAGCAACATCCAAAAGACTGCCAAGCAGTGTGGAGGAAGCAGTGCTTGCACATATTAAGCTTTCTTTAATTTATTCTTAGTTCAGATTTCAGTGATGTTGAAAATAGCTGTATAACAAAAACTGGTTTTGACTTCAGTGCTTGTGATACCATATTAGACTGAACAACTTTTTAAAGACAAATACTGTAATCCTTTACAATTTGTTTTCCTTGCTATAACTTCAGATGATACACTTAAATTACTTTAATTGCTCAGTTGTGAATTCACACACTTTATTATGTTTAATTTTTCATTTAAAAATTACGACTGTTTTAGGAAAATTACTGCATTCTTGATGCCTGTCTTTTACCTGACATTACTGGTACATATTCTCAAATTTGTAAGGCTTTTTGTGTCTCGATTGGTTTATTTTTCTTGATTACATCTTACTGTGGACATTCAGTAAGAGTAGGCTGTGAAAATTTTTGTAGCAGATGGGATAGTTTTACTTTCAAATAAATTGTATATAGAATGAACTGTGCAGTAGTGCAGTCCTCTGTACTTAGAACTGATCTATGAAAGCAGTGAAGTAAAATTTTAATTGCTATTTATGAAGAAAACTAATCCGTTGCACTGTTTCAGGAGTCTGAATTTCAGGACCTTATTAGTAGTCAGTTTGTTTGTCCATGTGCCACTGAAGTGTAATATCTCTTTTACAAGTCCATTTTCCTCCTCAGCTAGTGTCAGAGACGTGGAAATCTCTAGTCCTTCTTGCTTCCCAGTGACCCCTAAATAGCAATGCACTGTGTAAGAAAAAACAATTTTGTGTCTCAGTTACCTACATTTCATTGCAAGCTGTCTGAAAGGTTTTTAATTTCCTCCCTTCCTTCTCCTTGCTGAAAAGCATACTGCGGTAATATGCTGTGTCCATTCTGCAAGTTTAAGTTTCCTGCCACTCAGTTTCTTTTGCCCCTTGCAAACCAGACATGCCATCTTTGGCAGAATCATCTGTCTGCAAAGCAAAACATTTACAGTAAGCTCTCAATTTTCAGAATACTGTGCTGCCTTTTATCTGCATCATATCCATTAAAATCAATTCCTGAATCAAAAAACATTCCGTAATTGTTAGGAAACCTTTCTCATTGAGTGATTGTTCTGGATATACCAACTTGCTATGCTGACTCTGCTATTTGATGTATCAAAATCACCTGTAAATGATAACGCACTCACTGAAGATGTTATTTTCCTCTCTACTTTCTGTCAACATAAAGTGCTTCTTATTTAGCTTCCTCTATGCCTTTTAAAAATGCTGCTAGTATGATATTATTTTATTTCTTACACATTATAAATACCTATATAATATGTATATTATATAATATTCTATATATTTATTAAAAATATATGATGGTAGAAATCACACACTTGCACTCATATATATATATACATATATATATATGTATAAAATGTGACCCAACTTAAAAAAGCAAAAGGCTAACTCTACTTTCCTGTGACTACTTTAAGAGCTGTGAGTGCTCAGTGCAGTAGATGTTTGGAGAAACCTTGGTGTTTAGCGCCTCCTGTGTCAGAACAGAAATTTAACCATCTAAATGCCAGATCCTGCACGTATGACAGAGTAACAGTAGTACAAGTACAAACGGGGAGAGAAGTGGCTGGAGGGCAGCCCTACAGAGAGAGATCTGGGGCTGCTGGTTGGCAGCAGCTCAGTGTGAGTCATCAGTGAGCTCTGGCAGCCAGGAGAGCAAACCCCATCCTGGGGTGCATCAAACATAGTATCACCAGCCAGGCAAAGGAGGGGATTGTCCCACTGTATTCAGCATTGGTACAGGTACCATGTGCAGTGTAAGCAAATTAAAGGTTATAATGAAGGCCAAGAGCATTGAGTCTTATTTTATGACATAGCATAACCTATGATAGAAAACTACCATTTAGATAGCATACCTATACTAGAAACTGACATTCTGAATGCAGTTATGATATTTAAGTGAAAGTCACACTTATTCCAAGATGTATCTGCAATCAAGGTATACAAATACCCTGATTTTTCTTTTTATTGACAAAAGCAAAAAAAGATATATAATTTTTCTGAAAAGAAGTAATTGAAATTAAAGACAAGGACAAAGAACTATTCCTTAGCTTTAGTAAAGGCATCAAATGGTAGGCTTTTTCTAGGAGGAAAAATGTCCTTTATAAAAGTATTGAAGGGTCTTAAGACTCTGACAGCAAAAGCATCACTGATGTTTGGACAGACATCTCAGCAGAAATAGTTGCAAGAGACTGACTTACTGCAAGAAGAAAGACAACCTTCTATCTTGAAGCTGTATTATCAAGGTCAGCCTTTTATTAATGCTCGAAAATTCAGGCACCTTGATGAAGTCTCCCCTACCTTTCAAATCATGACACTATTTAAAAGATGTTCTATGACATGAGTCCTGCTGCCTTAGGGCATATTAGCTGTATGTACCCCCCTCCTGCCCTGTGATGTTTTGTACATGGTTTGCCACAATTTCCCCCCATCCCTTCAACTGTGTTTCTTATTGTTCTTTCAAAGGCAGCATGGAGGAGACTGTAAATGATTTAATCTTCATCCCTCTCCTCCTCCTCCCCCCACATCTTCCTTTATATACACTGGTGTGTAGATGAAGGTTACAGCCATTGTTTGCAAGACAGGAATTTACAGACTGACTGTGAGAAAGCCCCCCCCTTCACCTGCATCCACGCTGATACTCATTGGCCACAGACTGAAACTAAGAAAATATCAGAAATGCAAATACTGAAAGGAATAAGTCTGCTTTTTGTGTTTTGCCAGGCATAGGTTCAAAGCAAAATGAATGTACACTTCTGAAAGAACAATCGCTAAAATCAACGGTGAGAATTGAGAATCTGATTAACTTCAGTGAGCCCTCAGTAATGCCCTTTCTGCTTGAAGATCTGCTATAAAAATAAGATGTCCTCAAATGCATAAAAATAAGGTACTTGCATTGTATTGACTTAGAGTTGTCTCAAAAGTATTTCATTTTGAATCTCAGTTCTGATTATAATTACACTATACTTTCACACTGCATTTATTTCTGGTATAGCAGCATTGCCATGACAACCCCAAATTATGTCAATATATATGCATGTTTGAGCTAATTCTTTATGAAAGAATAAAAGAGAAAAACTGAATCAAGAGCAGGGCTAGAGAGCACTGCCAGTGTCACATACGCTGTAGGAAATTTGCACAAATCTTAGAGCATTTTTCACTAGAGTTGCAATAAAAGACACAAAATTTTATTTCCTTGTTTGTTTTGGTGTTTTTTTCCGTCTGTCTTGTTTCATTTAGCTACAGTCCTAGAAGAGAGCTTGGCTGAAGTCAGCTGTATTACAGCAGGTCTGGATTTCACTCATGGGGAACATAGCTTTTCCTTTTCACTGAACAATCAAATTTGCCAAGCTTGTCTCTGGCAGCCAGACTTGACCAAGTGCAGTTGCTGCAGTGCCCTTGGTCAGGAGGAGGTACAGAAGCAAAAGGTCTGAACTCAGCATTTATGGCTGTGCAGAGATCCAGAGACTGCCACAAAGAGATGAGGAGGAGCGCCCTTTCACCATTTTGTTCATGTCTCCCTCCCCCCCAGCCAATAGCTGCTTCTGGCCCCAGAGTTATCCATACTTCTCCACTTTAAACATCAAGACTGATAGACCTTCCCTATCTCTTTGTGCTGACCATATGAAATTTTATGGACCATCAGTGCTCTTAAGAGCACTCTGGAAATGGAATAGTATCACCATTCACCTCCTTGCAGGACCAGTTGTGAGAACAGCTTTTGAGCAAAACTGGATGAAGCAGTAGTTTTAGTCTTGGTTTAGGTTTCTGGGGGCTATGCAGCAGTCTTGCAGACATTCATGACTCTTCACAGAATAGAGGAAAAAATATAGATTATGATGATGATTATTAATAATAGTAAATTAATAAAATTATTTAGTCAAAATATTAAAAAGTTTGCTTTTATTTCTCTGTGAAAATTAAAATGTTGACCTTTGCTTCAGTTTGGTTTTGTAAAAGCCAGTTTTATTTCACTCAATAAAGTGACTAAACAGTAAGTAGAGGATGGTAACTGTACACTAAAGTAGGAGGAAAAATCAATTGTCAGATAAGAATTGCCTGAGCAAAAGAATGTAAGACCATCTTTTAGTCATGGAAAGAATTGAAGTAAGGTTGCCAAGGAAACCTTAACTTTGCTTTTCCTATGTTGGTTTTTTTTTTTGTTTTTAATTATGAACTTAGCATCCTCATTGTGTCAAAATTAATGGGAATTTTGAGTCCTATCAATTAGTCTGTGGGTTTTGTCTTCTTTGTCTCTGTTCATTTGTCATTTGATATATTAGAATCTGAACATACCTTTCTGAACATCATTTATGCCATGTACAGGGAAAATTATTAGGTTGAAGTAAAAAGACCTCTCAACAGTCATTTAAGGAAAGAGAGGCTCATAAAAAATGGAAGCATGGTGGCCTTTCTGTATGGCTTTGAATAACACCCTTCCCAAGATAAAACCATATTGATTGGACTGATTCTAGATAGCTGGCTTTGCAGCAACATCTGCATGCTGTGGCAGTCTATGATTCTAATTATTTGGAATTGTTATTCAGGCTGATAAATTATATGAAGGATTTTGTTTTCCATCAAGTCATTCTTTGTTCAGCACTAATAGCATCACAATTAAGTAGCAGTTGCTGGCTCTGAATGTGGATAATTCATAGGAATTATTTCTAATAAACAAACAACACAGAACGTATAAAAAACCATCCTTAAAACATAATCTCTTGCTCTGTGTGCTGCATCCACTCCCTCTGATACAACCTAATCAGACAAAAAGCAGAAGAGTTATTTGCACATTTCAGCTTTCCTGTTCTGTGAGTTCTGTGAGCTTTGTTAGGAAGCATTAAACATATTAAGCTGAGATGCTTGCTCTTTCTTAACAAAGAAATTACACGCTGTAGGAACACATGGAATGAAGATAACCAGGACAGTGAGAAACACGAATGTGTCAGGGTCATACACTAGCAGTACTTATTAAGAAATCAATTTATTATGAACTTCATCATACACTGAAAGTCAGTGCTTACTTTGTGATTAAAGTATTTACTACAAAAGATAGTAAGATTATTCAGTATCAGATACACAGGGGACCATTAGTCCCATTCAGTTACAAAGGGCACAACATACTAAATAATTGGGAAGTCCAGAACTGGCTAGTCGCCTTCATTAAGGTTGTAGGCACAAGGAGTTTAAAAGTATAAAATACCTTCTACATGCATTGTACATCATGATAACTTCACACAGCTTTCAAGGGCCATTTAAGGATCCTTCATTATGAGGTAAATATTGGTGTTTTGTATGAACCTCAACAGACAGGCACTATGAGATGGAAAAGAGTCCTTTTTTTCTATAGCATCTGTGAACTCTGGAGTTGGATGGTAGATTTTTTCTGGAAGGGTTTTGTTAAATAAAAGTGCAATTTAAGAGCAATATGTGCAAAATTGTCTTTTATAAACTTTATAGAGATAGTGGATTTAGTGAATTTTTCAATCTTGAATACTTCCTGGCTTCAGAATTCTATCACTCACTAAGGAAAAGACAATATGTCTGTGAAGGTTGTATAGTCTAGGCTCCTGTAGCCTTTTAGCCTATGTAATGCTTCTAAATTTTGCTCTAAATATTCAAGTCAGTAGCACATACTGATTCAATCTACAAGCAGTTTAGGCCAGTGAGTTGAATCCATATTTGTCATATTTACATTTATTCAGTTAATTCCACTGGAGAAAATGTTGACTGTATTTAGAAAATGTTGACTTCTATTTAAATTCAATTGAACTGAATAATACTGGATATTATGTGTGTATATGGGTTCATACTGTCAGGCTATTAAATAGAATGTATTGGATTATTAAACAACTACAGCAAACTGGTTTGTAGCTTACCATTGCAAACTGTGTACAGTTTTTTTCCTACAGTGTATTAAATGAGAACAGCTCCTTTCTTTATATGAGTGTGTATCTTATTTTGCTGCTATTTTTGGACCTGGTGCTTATCTTCTCCCCTCCTCTGTTCTTAAAAAGATAAAAAAGGGGGGAGCTAGAGAAAAGAAGAGAAAATGTTTTATTTCTTTCTTCTTTGTATCTTTTCCTCCATGCAGGTAGTTTGGGACTTTAAACCACAAACTGTCATCAACTAACCTTCATCTCATTAAGCGGGTTCTCAGAGGATTGCTTTGTTTTGCAGAACAGATTCCATTTTCCATCTTCATTAGCAAACTGCTAAATATTTTACTTTGTCACAAGACTAGAATGTATAAACAGATGCATCTTCCTTTCTTCCTTACTCTATCTCTTTGAAACATATTCTGATAATCCTCAAAGAAAACCTTAATGGATTTCATCAATTTATTACTATCAATTAGCAGAGATGTGAGATACAGAGTAAGAAAAAGAGGAAAGGAATTTTTTTAAAGGAAGAGGTTATATGGGTATAAATGTTGCATTTAAGGGGAAAAAAAGCAAGCCACAGTGACAGTTCACCACAGCTATAGTAGTATTGGAGGTCTGCAAGTGTTTCTCTGAAACATCATGAGGAAGGTTTCTTTTCCCAGGCCATGGGCTGTTGAACATACTGCCTTGCACTGTGCCACCTTTCCTTGCAATACATAACATGTCCTGACAATTTTCAGTACTGCAGGTAAATAGAAGATTTACCAGGCTTACTTTACATATGAAAGGAGATAATGAATTAAAAATCCAATCCATTCTCCATTTTAACGTTAAGGGGAGCATTTTCATTTATTTCAATGGAATATAGATCAGGCTTTTTCTTTCAAACTAAAAAAGCTTTCTCCTCGTTGAAAGACAAAATTTTACCCTATATAATGTGATTAATGCTAAAGTCTCTGTCTGCTGGAAGTTTCAATGTCTGATAGAGCATAGTATTTGATTGAAAGGTAGACATTCCCTGGTGGGCCTGGGTTGATGGTCTATTCCACCCCCCATTTACAGGCAGGACCCACTGCCCACTCCTAGTCAGGTGGCACTGGGAAAAGCGCAGCACGTGAACACAGAGTGGTTGAGTAAAATAAAATAACAAGAAAAATATCTTCTTTACATTGTGCAACAGCCCTCCAAATTTTGAGACTTGAGAGACAGCTAAAGGAATGTGGAAAATAAAGACAGTGCTTATGCATTTTTAATACTTTTTTTTACACCCTGGGTTTCTCCTAGCCTTATGTCCTTCAAATGCACATCACTCGCATTGTATGTCCAACTGCACATTGCCCTGCATTTTCAATTACTGTCCATCACCATCCATAGGTGGCATTCCTGACACTTAGAACTGAGAGAAACAAGGATCACTCCTTATCCCTCTCTTCATGCTTAACTAGAAGGTTTCTTAAGTTTCTTCTGGACATCTGAGAAACAGAGGTGGTTTCTGCGCTTGCAACCCAAGCAGCTTGTCCTGACAAAGGGGCATAGGATATTATTACTCTGTAAGGGCTGGAAGGCATCACTATGGGTCCCAAACACAAACACAGTTAAACCACAGAAGATGAGGAGAATGAGCCATGTGAAGTAAATGTTTCCTTTTATTCCTTTATTAAGCAAGCTCTTGGGAAATTCTTTTTGATTGCTTGAGGCTGCCACTTGATTCAAGAAAGCCCACTAAGCCTTTTATTATCAGGTTCACTTTAAACAGCATTTTGCTTCAACAGTACTCCAAATGCTTTATTATCTATTTTTATTAAGCATTACAATGAGAAGGTAAAACTGATTACGCCTCTCCCATACACTGCAGATTGGCTCAGGCTCGTGCATTGTAATGAGCTCATTCTGCCGGCCTCCTGCAGTGGTCACGGCTTTGCCAGCGAGTGGAGCAGGGGTTAGTAACTTTTTTTTTTTATTTGCAGGTTGATCTGCATTGTTAGCGAAAGCCGGAGCCATGCTTGTTATAAAAAGGAGACAGGCACTCAGGAGACTGATATGTAAGTGGAAGTAAAGTTTAGTAAACCTTAGATTACCATCCTAACAACATTCTCAGCAGGGGATTGGAAACATTACTGCTTGGGAATTAAAAAACAGTGGGGTAGACTCTTCACTGATAGTCATAGCACCTGTGGCCTCCAGGATAAAACATGCTTTTAGTGCAGGGAGAACCTGCTCCACAGTCACATCACATGTCCCCTTATTCTACCATTTTCAAAGCCATAAAAAAGCTTTTAATGAATGTGTTCAGTAGTTGAAATAGTTTTCTGAAGAGTTTTGACAAGTTTTATCTTCAAATTGTGTCTCATTTTTTGCTTCTCATTGTTGATCTGCAAATCTTCAAACTAAGAGATTTGGGGATTTCCTAGCTGTAGCCCAGTCATATTCAGCAGGGAGCTGGCCTTCCCAGGCTGCAGGAAAAGGGATCACAAGTCTGTCTGCAAAGGTCTTACCCATGTGTCTGTGCACTACAGGCTGTCATGTGGTTCAGAGGAGGGGAAATTTGTTAAAAGCTTTGTGAACAGGGAATTATCTTCTGTGAATGCAGAAAGAATGCACAAAAGTATGACACTGGCTGCACTGTTTGCCGTACTAGCAGTAGATGTCAAACTTTCTTCATTTCTTTTTTTTTGTAGAAATAAAAATGCTGCTTTCATGACTATAAGATTGTAATTTTTCAAAGCAGTCACAAGAGGGTTTTTCCTTTGGCTTCTGCATTTTCTGTAGCTGACAATACAGCTCATTTTTTCAGCTGAACTCTCATATATGCTTTTTAATGTTAGAAAAACATCTTTACAAAAGCCTTTTGATCAGAATAGAGTTAATGAAGTGATATCTTGCCACCATACTGCTCATTGTTCTTCAGTGCATTGTGGCTGGATCAAATTTTTGTAATAAATCATAGTATCAGTTTACCAGGTTCAGGCTTCATTTACATGTATTCTTTGAAACTTTGCCTCTTAAAAGATTTACAGGGCAAAACTATTTGGGAAGTCTGAGGCAGATACACAGCTTTTAGAACACACTTTTTTTTCATCAGTGTCTTAATAGATATGGCATGCCTGATAGGCCTTCATGTTAATGCCTTTGTATCAATCAGTCTATTTGCTTCCCTTCTGTCCTTTGCTTTAGCTCATACCATTATTTTCATCCCCTGAGTGATGTCAGTGTTTCAGTGCTGTATACTCAGATCAGTATTTATCATCTCCAGTTGGGTATATCTTCCTTCCATACAATACAATTGCTCCCATTTGATCATGGCATCTCATTTAGTTTTGTATATTCAATTTATCACATGCCATTTGCTTTTAATCACATTTTGTGTTCCAGTCTAATACATTTTGATTTAGCTTGGCTGCTCTTTAAGAGCTGATTTTGAACATATTTTGTTTCAAAACATTGCATGCTATACAGTGTCTTTAATGTCTTTAAAATATTCAATATAAAAGCCAGGCTCTTAACGTCCCTTCAGCTACATCTTTTCCAGCCTGGTCTCAGTGAATATACCTACTGAAATTGAATATGCGATATGAGGTAAAAGGCTAGACAAATGTCTCATATTCTGACACCAGGTATTTTCCTATTGTATTTTAGTAAGGAACAGTAAGAGCCTGTGTGTCTGACTGAATGGCTCTCATCTGTTTTGAGGAGAGATAATGCTACTGGGAACATAATGAGACCTGATCAATACTAGGGGAACTGTTACTGCTCCTGTTGGCTTCTGCTCACACCATTGTGGACAGTGTCTTCTCACCTGTGGGCAGTACAGGAAAGAAAAAACAAAGTTTCTGGGTGCAATGCACAGTTTGTTGCTGGCACATTAACACCTAAGCAAAATTATTCCTCTCATTGTTTCTTCTGTAATGAGAGTTGGGATTCAACTGCCCACAGGAGACTGTTGTTTAATCTGGAGTCATTTTGGTGTTTCCTATCACAGAAATTAGTAATAGAGTTGCAGTTGCCCAAATACCTGGGACTATCACCTGAAGTCATTCAGCACTGTCTGCTTCATCAGATACCCCTAACAGGACAGTCCTTGCTTCCATGGGAATCATGCTTTAGAAGAAACTCAACGTATGGTAGCTTACACTTTTATTCAAATAAGTCTAGCGCTGGAAAGCTCCAGATCGATTCAACTTGCTTGTGTATACTAAAGTGCTTTTCCTAAAATCTTTGGATATCTGCTTTTCTTAGTGGAAGGACCTAGACTAGGATATGTGCTGCAGAGAATGCATTTTTTTCCGAAGTTAGGTTTATAGAGAAAAAATGTTGTATGAAAGATAAAATTCTATAATATTTTCAGGCAAGAAGCTGCAACAAAAATTTTTTTGAACTATGGTAGAGTGTGACCTGAGACGCAACAGAGCTGCAGAACTGAGAAGAAGAAAAATGAGTATGAACAACAGGAAAATATGATCTATCAAACTATGGAAAATGTTAGTCATGGTACTTCCATTAGGGAAATCAGATCTGAAAATAATCATTAGAACTATACTGTATAGATCAATCCTTCTCTGGCCTGGGGGGACGTGGTAAACCCCAGACCATGGGTACTGCTAGGGCTCTATAAGCAAGCTCTGTTTTCAGTTCTCTTTCATTGCTTTCCTGAATTTGTAAACTAGCGTAATGGATGTGGGGAGAGCTGAATACTGATGGGGTTTGGTGTTTCTGGTATTTCTTTCAACCTTTTGCATTTTGTCAACATTTTATATTGAGGTGGGAAACAGCAATAATATTTTATGTTAGCATGGTGCTTTCTAAACTGAAGCATGTTGCAAGCTCTGCATAGGCATACACCACAATTCCCTCCCTCTGAGGGAGATGCAGCAGCCTCGAGCACTGATGTGGGAAGCCACATACAAAGCTTCTACTCTGATATGCTGCACAGCAATTGGAGGTAGAAAAAGACTTGCTGCAGCCTGCGACGCTAGGATAGTTCAAAAGTATTGTTACAGTCTTGTAACAATACTGGCCGGGTGCCATCACCTCGAAGTTTAAAGGGACATTTATGCATGAACGTCTTCAGCCCTTAAGATACACCCATTACTGCAGTACATGCTAATCCATTTCTTTATTCTGTAACTCAGTTGCCTACATGGACAGCTTATGTATAATTTAGGAGGGTTTTTTTAAACTTAATTTATTGAAAGACCAATAGAGTCAACACATGATAACAAGAACCTTGCAGGAAGCTCAGATCTTTCCTCTACAATGTTGTTATTAAAGGGGAAGGGAAGCATCTGGGTGAAAAATGGCTTTTCCCACAGAGCTCAAAAACAATTATGATAAACACCACATAGATATTGGATTTTGTAAATATTTGTTCACACAGAAACAGGGTAAGATTTCAGTGAAAGGGCCCCATTAGGACCTTATCCAGCTGTGGAGTATGGTGGCGAGTCATGCGGGAGGAAAGGGGGAGTCTGAAAAGCCAAGGGAAACACGAGGGACTATCAGTATGGCAAAGATCGGGTAGGATACATGCCCCCTCTAGTGGATTTAGCATTTTACTATAGGGAGGAAATCTTTCTTTTAAGGGCACTATGCAGGGATAACAGGAACGTTTTGTGCATTATGAAGGGAAAAAAGTGTGAGAGAAAGAAGCAGTGCTAGGACATAGGTGAGTAACAGAGAAAGGGAAAACATATTGTGGATGAATTGCTTTCTCTTCGGTTACAAAAGAATGAAAAATAACCCCCCAAGCCCCTGACTATGTCTCTTCTGTAACTCAGCTGTTGTCCTGAAATGTTTATCAGCACATGGATGACATAATTTGGAAACAACTGGGAAATATTTGGTCTCTTGCAAGGTTAGAAAGATTGCCAAAAGCCCTGAATGTCACTTCTTTGTTGTACTGTTGAGGGAGCTGTTAGTAAGTCACCTTTTCAGCAGTTTCCCCTCCCCTCAGGCTGAAAAGATAACTGCATTAAATACCCTACTGCTGCCTCTGTAGAAATCCCATATTAGCCAGGTTCTCTCTGGGAAATCTTACATTCAAAGGAACCATCCTGCAGCTAGTTCTTCTTTCGTGTTTGCTAAGGTGCTGGAGGACATAGGGATATTGTTACATGCAGGCAAAGGCTAAACCAGGCACTGGACAGGTCGTTCTGTGGAAACCTAGCAGCCATAAACTTCTCCTACAGCTTTCCCAAAAGACAAGGAAGCAGCAGTCAACAGCTGAGAACAAAATTCCTCAATCTTTAACTCATCCCCAAATACTTGCCTTATCCTCTAGCTTCATCCTTGGCAGTCTCCATTTGGACCTCACCTTTCTTTCCCCAGCTATTTCTGGTTTTCAGTCCCATCATTCTAATTATCACAGAACCTCTGTCCAACTTTCTAGTTCCTCCTTCTAGTAGCACAGTTTTCTGATGTCTTTATCCATCTACCTTTAATATCCTTTTGTCAACTCTTAAGTTTCTAAACCAAAGTTCAATTATCAGGTTGTCTGTTCTTCTGAGTATATCCCACTTCTTCCTCCATTTCCCCGATGCCCATTTTTTACTTAGGCAATCTCCATTTAAGTCTTCCCCACATCACTGAACCATTTTTCTTACCTAGCACCACTTCTCCTGTGGATATTGATAAGCTCTCTGCTGCATTTATACATCTCTTCAGAGTTTAGCAACCAGCTCTAGGTAGCATCAACTGAGTAGACATATATTGCAGGTTTTGAAAACTGCAAAGTGTGGCCAAATGTGAGTTGATATTGGCAACACAAAGTCAATCACCTAGTTGAATAAGGCATGCCTACTTCGAAGCACAGAGTTGAGAAACAATTTCAAAGCAAAGCTTACCTGAGCTGTTTCAGCAGAGCCTGGCACCATATCACTTCCACCCCTAGCCCGCAAAATGTACTTCTGAAGAGTTCAGGTAAACTTCAATGCCAGACAGAAGCTTCCTTCAAATTTTCAGTTCCAGTAGCTGCAGAATTGCAGAACTCCTATGTACTAGAAAATATAGCAAGTAAATGATGTGAAGAGTTCCAGGCATTGAAGTAGCATCCCTGAAGAGTAACTGCTATTCCAGGCTGCTTAATCATACAGGACAGGAAAATATGAACACTCCTCCTGATATTTGTAAGTTTTGACACTAAGTCATGCAATGTAACAGAAAACATCATGCAAGTCACTTCCACTTCAAACAGTCTGGAAAATCTGTTTAGTGTGTTTCTGAATAAAATGTGGGCTGTGAGACTGTAAGGTCAGGTGCTGGTCCATAGAACTCTGTTCTTTTCTATATTAAAAAGAAAAAAAAGATAATGCTTGATGATAAGAACTTTGTAAGAAATGAAGAACGTTGATGCCTCTTTATAATCTAAAAAATGTTTACTGTTCTGCTGGTTTACTGATCTTGCATTTTGGCAAATACATTTTGTTTTGCAGTGTTTTTACGATATTTTTGCTCTATATAACCTGTCACTTGCACTTTCCAGTACTTGTAAACACCAGATGCAATTTCATGTTGAATGTAATTTTGATTGATCCCAGATAATCAATCACTTGTCTACTGTTAAGTGTTTTTTCTCCTTTATTTTACTTAAGAATGAATTTATTACTCTAAGGCAGATGAAACAGTTCAGGAGAAACAGGTAAGAGTGAGTTTGAAAATTGAACTGGTTTTAAGGTCATCATTCCCCATTCTTCCCATCTTCCAGGGAGGGTAAGCAGGAAGCAGCGCAAGGGATCAGCATGTTGCCCATGGAGGCAGTGGAGCTCCTTTGGCACCAAGGATTTTCTCAAAGCTCAGTAAGATCCCTGTCTTCTGGTTCTAGATCAGTGATTTTGCCTGTTCTCACTCCTTTTCTGCTTCCCCAGTCACATGTGAACTTGCCAGCTCCCAGCAACTGCAATAATCAAAGACCATTTCCCACGGGTATTAAACCAAAACTCACATTCTAAGATTTAATGGACGTTATTTTTGAAAATTACAGATCGGATCTTTCAGCCCACCTGTTAACCTTCCAAACTGTGAGCTAAACTAAAACATTTCTTTGGCTTTGAAGGACTCCACAATGATCATCCACTGCCAAGGTTGAGCACTGTTGGCCACTGAGTACTTGGTCTCGTGCAGAGGACGGAAAGGATTGGGAGTCAAGGAGTGGTGCTCTCAGAAGCTGCCAAGAAGGAAGGGTCTGTAAGGTATTGTGCAGAAATGCCAAGGGCAGCAGATCTGCAGTTATTATCTTAACAACAGGCTGTGTTATCCAATTATCCTTCAGCTCAAAGGGGAATTAATTCCTCAAATTTTTAAGGTTTCTCTCACAGGCAGAACAAAACATGAATTATATCTGTCTGGACTCGCACACAATGAGCCACATTGCCCTAGACTAATGACAAAATACCATTAAGTTGCCAATTAGAAGAAAGTATGTTTGTGTGGTTTCTGTGACACTCTTCAGACAATCCTATCAGATGCCAGTGTCTAACTCCACAATAACCAGGAGTCCCAAAGAGTAAATCCAAGACAGATATCCCTCACCAGACCATCCCCTCTCAGTCGGGTTCTAAGGAGACCGAAGCCTTGGTTAGCTGCTGTTCCCAGTCTGGCTTGGCTCAGAGGTTCAAACACACGGTTCTGCTGGCACTCCTCTCCTGACTGCCTCCACAAATGCCCTGCTAACCTGGATGATCTTTTGGCCTTTTTGTCAGCCTGATGCTTAATGAAGGATCCAACAAGGCAGAGCTGAGTGAATCCAGCTCTAACTCTTTTCCATCTGTGTTCTCTATGAATTACAGACCAGTATTCTGCATCCCCTACTGCATTTCAGTGAATTGAGTCCCAGGTAAAGCAGAGAACTGTGAGAAAGGGGCTTTTGTACATGGAATGAAGCTTCTGTAGAAGGACTAGAGTGAGCAGGTTTTGAGGAAAAGAAAAGGAAATGTCTGCTAGAGCCTACCTAACAGCCAAACCTTCCTTTTCTAAAAACAGGTTTGCTGTCTCCTGAGGGATGCTTTTTCTACACTAGATACTCAGTCATGCTTCTGTGCTAACAGTGACTTCCAAACACACTTTCTGAGGAATCAGAATAACCTCTTTTCATGGCTGTAGCAGAGTGTTTGTTTAATGGATTCTCTTTAGGTACTCGAGAGAGCAGGCATCTGCTGCACGCTAAAAGCAGCCTACAGATGCTGGGGATGGACAGAGAAGAACAAGTCCCAGGGAAGACACTCAAAGAGAAACCTGTCACAGACTCATGGGTATGGTTGTCACTGTGTCTTACCTTTTTCAGATGGAAGAAATTTCCTCCCTAGACAATGAAAGGTCCAGAAGTTGTCATACTGCTGATGCTCTGCTACATATAGCTGTAGATACCATTTACAGTTTTTATGCCAAATGAATCTGCAGTGGCAAGTAAGAATTTCAGATACTGGCAGGCAAAGTCTGTAAACAACTTGTCTAATACTTTACAGCAGACATGCTGCTCTCCAGAGGTGCAACCATGGCCCTGTTAAGGGATCTTGCCTCATGCTACCCTTTGAAGGAACCTTTTTATTTCTGGAAATTTTTGTCACTAGGAACTCAGTTCAGAGTCAAAGGAATATTTCTTTGACTTTCCACAAAAGATCAGGAACTGTTTGTTGTCTCAGTGCAGTGTAAGTAATTTTATCCCTATTTATTCCCTTTTATCCTCTGTTGCATGGGAGAGGCAAAGAGGTGCACCAATTTCTTTGGAGTTCTTGAAATACTTCCCAAAACTCCATTAAAAAAACTAAACAGGAGTGTCAGCCTATTATTACTTTGTATATTAAAACATCACACAGTCTATCAATGTATGAAGACATACATATATTTATAAAATATGTATAAATTACTTTCTAATTTCTTCTCCCAAATCCATCGTTTTTACTCTCTCTACTTAATGATAATGAGTATCTATGCAGGACAGCTGGAGCAGGAAGCTTAGTTGCATTTTGCAAACAATGTATGTGTAGAAAAAACCCAAACCCAACAAACCAAAACACCATGTCCTCCAAAAAAACCAAATATTTTAAGCTTAAGTATGTTTTATAAATTACCTTTCTTTTTTTATTCTCAGAAAATATTCTGTAAGTATAAAACTGAGTTGATGTCTTCTGCTGCATTTCTAGTTATCTACCCAGCCATGGGGTTACTCCACCATTGCTCTACCCGGATGAAAATATTCTCTACAGCCACCTGTTTGTGCTTTATTGAGTGCACCATGTCTAAGGAAGAACTACAGCAACTAAAGTTGGAAAATGCAGGACATAGTTACCTCCTTCTTCCCTGTGGTTGGTTTTGTTACCCTTATCCAGGGGAAAAAGCCCAGTCTCATGATTTCGCTAATTTGACCTCAACCATTTTAAGTAGTTCAATCTCTATTGACTGAATCTTGGCTTATTGCCACTACCAAACAGTGTGCTGAGTAAGGATGACCAAAAGCCAGTAGAGAAGACTCTTTTTCCTAAGGTACATAAATGAGCTCCAAATACAAATGGGTTTCTCGTAACTCCCACAAGCTGCCACAGCAGCAGTAGAAGAGGAAGAACTTCACACAGCCCTGTACACTTGCTTTGTGCGGCAAAACCTTATCATCTCTATGCCATGGTACACTTGGGTGAAATTGCTTCCATGCCCATGATGGGTATCCTTCATGGGTGAGGTGTTGAGAAGCCCTGACTCCATTGTGCTTCAATACTCAGTACAACCTGCCTTTGGGATGGGTTGACTTTCAGTAGTATGAGTGGGGATGGCACTGTATGTAATTTTCCATTGTTAATAATGCCCCCTTTTACATATGCTTGTGCTCTAGAACAAACGCCGCAGAGCACAGCTATGCTTTTTACATTTTTAATAAAGAATTCAGATAGTATCAACTTTCTTACCATCACATAAGTTTCTCTAAGTTTTTAATAAGGAACTTAGACAAAACCCTTTCCTGTTAAAAATCCCACTTTGTCTAAATCAGCTGCTGAAATGTCATGATCATAACGTAACTTCTACAGCTTCATATGGTGATGCATCCCTTACCACCACACATTGCCCCCTCCTGACCACACTATGGTCTCAGGAATTCTCATTAGGCCTCAGCTTTGATTAATTAATGGCACCTGGGCAGTTACCTCCCTTTGAACTTACCAGAAACAGTGCTCCCAGAATTTCTGTAGTCTAATGAGCTCGTTTTCTAATAAGTAGTCTTGAGACTTTACTTTTCTGTCTGAACAACAGATTGAGTGACATAATAATTTTGTTACTGAACTTTTTGAGGAAAATTCCAGTAATTAATGACCCAGATTGTGGCCAGGATGGAAATTTACTGATAACTAAAGCCCAGTGTCTTGAGACCCTACAGTCATGCTAGGTGAAGCCCTTTGAGCTCTTCTGGGGCATTATACTGTGATTGAGACAACTCTTGGAGCTCAGCAAATCTCCAGTTTGCTGTATTAGGAGGACAGTTGCTGAAAGCTGATGACAAAGCCTAGGCCAAAACCTCCACTCCTTGAAGCTCATCCCTTTGCATATTGAAACAGTGCAAAAGCTTCTGACATAAGTATTTCACTGAACTTAAGGGAAATTTTTCATAGGTATACCTTTGCACATACTTCTTTATATCTGTGTGCATGCATATTATGAATGTTGCCTTTTTAGATTCATAATAAATTTTATAATTAATTATTAAAACTTAAGTTGAACTTATGGTTAAGTTAGACTTCTGGCTAAATTATTGTTATGCTTATGGAAAATTCTAGTGAATAATTTTGTAAGTGTTAGATTAGTCAATTGATTAAGTACTGCTATTATGGTGTTGATTGGATGTTGTTATGATTAAGTGTTGCTCATTCCTTTAGCCCTAAACTGTTGACCCAGTCTGAGACTAAGTTCAGCAAGGGACCTTGTGACTCAATGGGAGGGTCTCCCTTACTCTTTTCCCTCCTTACCCTTTTTAGTGCCTGGTCTCCTCATAAAGCTCACAAACTAAAATCGGATTAAAAGCTCTCTACAATGATTTATCTATATAGTAAGTAATAGAACGAACATTGCCATTGAACTGTGTTGTGCTTCTGCAAATTTATATTAAACCTGCTTTTGACCATAACTCACCAGTGATTTTTTTAAGCTACCTAAACCACTCATTCACAACATCTCACCCCCAGACTGTCATGTTTTATAGTCTCCACAGGGCTAAACAAGAACCCTGTAGAGTGGAGGCTTTTGGAGGCATGGGTGTGAATAAATGTGCACAGGAGTTCATCCTGGCTGGTCAGTAAGCATTGCCATGTTTGAAGCCAACCCTGACTTGTCAAGTCTTCTTTCAGTGAGCAAAACCCCGAGTCTTCCCTTAGATCTCAGTCTTATTTTCGTAATAAATTCTTGAACTGGGACAATCAACACCCAAGAGAGTGCTCCAGGAAGCAAATTTTCATCCAAGATATTTTGAGAAAGAGGGGAGCGTGTGCTGTGCTTCTCCTCTTTATTAAACATGGCTCACAGCTACCTCTCTAAGACTCTTCGGGCTGGTGGTGGAGGAGAACAGAAGCTAGGTGTTTTTCTTCAGCAAAGCATGGAAATAGCTTGTGACCTCTTTACTTATCAATCTGGTCCCCAAAAATTTCATATATGTCTATTAATATGATCTGTTTTTCATTTGCATGTGTTTTCTATCTTTTCAAGCTTTTGCCCATCCACCCCATACCTGTCAACATAATGCTGGCTTTCAGCTAGGTTGTAATCTGTAACATTCAGCCCACGGAAAACCTCATTAATGGAAAATCCAGTCTAGGATAACCACTGCAGCATATTTTGCTCTTCTCTGCTTCTCTGCAATTGTGAGCAGAATAAAGTGACAATCTTCAGGTAAGAGGAGAAAATTCATAATAGAGTTGTCCCAAAGCCCGTGGCTAATTTTGCTCCCACTTCATCTCCTGTGGAAAGTGTTGGTTATTGACTCTTGCCTGGCCTTAAGCACAGAAGCCCGTGTCAGGAGAGGTGGAAGCAGAGCCTTGCCTGCCTCCTGGGTAGCTTTAATTTAGCATCCCAAGTATTCAAAAACATGGAAGAAGTAATCAAAGATTCTTGATGGGACAGAATATCTAGCAAATTTTGGAGCTTGTGGAGACTTTGCAGATAAGGTCTGACAGGACACCAAAAATGGTATGAATTTTCAAGGCTGAGAACATCTAAGGACTCCCTGAATACATAGATTGTATTTGTGTCAGAACTTACAAATCCTGTCCAAGGAGATGACAACACCTTCAGTCCTGAGTTCTTACTGGAAAGCCAACTATAAAATGATCTGTGAAGTTTTTTGGGGTTATTTTGGTTTCAAAACTGATTTTCACGCAAGTAGAAGCTGCTGGTATCCTCATGCTATGTGACAGTTTCGGCTTTCTCTTTGCTGGTAAAAAATAAACCTTAGTCTTTCAAGGTAACAGGTGCAAGTTTAAAACAAGTGTAGCCAGAAGGTGAATAAAATGTTTCATTATTTATATAATCTTTGGGCATATCAAAGTGGAATGTTTCATCATCAAGCTTCAGTTTTTCCACAAGATTTTTACTCAGTCTCTGAACATTTCTGTTTCATCCTCTTCGTGCTGAAGCTATGAATGCTGCATCAAAAATTACACCACCTTTGAAAATAATTTTATGGGATTATTTCATCCTTGTACAGGGTCCATTCCAGGGTTTAGTAGAAATGTTGGCTTCGAAACAGGAAGGAGAAGTACTTATTTTTATGAAAATGATTTTATTTTACCCCAGAGGACAGTGCTTTGAGAAATGAGAAACTTTGAGGGCTATTTAAGATAGCAAAAAGCCTTCTTATCCTTTCAAATTCTGCAGGCAGAAGAGGGATTTTTGTTGTTGTTATTCCTTTGGAGAACAGAAACACAGAAAATGAAGAGTAAACATCCAGATTCTCTATACTGGAGGAAAAAATGAACTCTTCAATCCATTCATCACAGAGCTCTGACTCCAAATTTCAAGGAAATCAGCCCTGCTCCATAGTAATTACCCTGAAAGTAACACAGTGACATTTTTCTTCTAGCATTTACTATCATCCATTACCATGTAATACATACAGTATGGGGCTAGATTTGCATATCATCAAGCAGTACAACAGGAAGCACGAGATCTGCGATGCTGTTACATTTGTCTGTGCTTTCAGACATTCAGAGGCTATCTTGTCTTTTGAGGTCCTAGTAATCGACTAAATATGGGAGTATTCTTTCATGATCGTTGTCTAAATACTTCAAGATAAGCATGCATGTATGCATCTTCTGAACCAAGCACCAGTTCTTAGACATTTTGTGCCCTAAAAAAAAAAAAAGCCATACCAGTCATTCATGGGGCCGGTAGTGCAAGATTAAAATCTAAGATTACGCTTAAAATACACAATTAAAATCCATTGCATGTTAATTTCTTACTCTTACTTTGGGTACTAAAGTTCTGAGAAGTCCTGTCAAACTCTGTAACCACTTAAAAATGAGAATGCAACAAGCATTACACCAAAGAATTCTCTAAGATTTGGTGCAAAATCCAAATGACATCTGATTTTTTTTTTAATTAAAAGAAGAGGATTTAGACAGTTTCCACTTCCATTTCTGCTTTCAAGTCAAATTGCCACTAAAAATCTCATGAGATTTAATAACAGTTCCACTGCAACAGTAGTTGCTCTCACAGTTTGGTGTCATAAGACCTGCTCACTAAATTGTTTTGCTGTTTACAAACCCAAACTTCAGCTGAGATTTTCCAGAATTTTCCTCATCTCTTCGTGAAAGGGTAATATCAGTAAGATATCAAATCATTGCACCAGTTCTTATACTTATTTCTTTCCCGTCCCAGTCATATTGCCTTTCTCTTCCGTAGGAAATTGGAGTGTGATTTGTTACTCAACCCTATCGACTTTTGTTCGACACTTCCTGGCAAGAAGGACCTCTTTTATGTTTTCATATTAAAACTGACATTAAGAAAGACATTAGAAAGAAAACAACTATTTGCAGCTGTTTTCCTTGCCTGTTTTTCCTGAGACCTCAATCAGCTGAGGCACAGCTCAGCTCTTGATGGTGAGCGACAAGCTCCATTAACAGCTTATTTAGAACTTTTCTTTATAAAGAATGTTCTTAAGGACTAGTATAATTTCAATGGCTTGGACTCATCCACTCTGGCTTTGGTAACCTAAAATACAGCCATTGGACCCAATAAGTTTTTTGAGATTCTGAAAAACAGAGAGGCTGAGCTGGGAAGGGACCTCTGGGGATCGTCTAGCCCAACCCTCTGCTCAAGCATGGTCACCTTCTGTAGGTTGCTCTGGCCTGTGCTCTTGCATGTTTCCAGTATTTCCAAGGAGTAAGTATATGATTTTCTCCATAATTTATAGTAAGTGACAGGAATCTCCATAGGGAGGTTCTCCTAAGTGGGAGACAAATCCAGCTGAAAGACTCGAAGAGGAGATCCTGCATCTTGACAAGATACCCTCAAAGATCAAGGAGCCAAAATCTAGACTCTTCCCACTATGACCCAGACTTATTTTTTCAAAAGTTTTTCACTGGACTTGCTATGTAACAGGGCCAAGCAAAACTAATTACACTCATGGTGACTGATTTCGTTGGCTGGTGAGAGGACCTATTGGTTCTTGTGCCCATGAAGGACTTGAGTTAGGCCATTGAACAATAATGATGGATTTTGTTTATTTCTGAAGGTGAAAAGCACATAGCTTCATACGGGGTAAAAAGGCAGGAAGAGAAAGGAAAATTAAAGACAATTTATTGATGATGTTTTTAAAGTAAGCAACACCAGCACTCTCAGAGTTAATCTCCAGTAAACCAGGGAGAGAGAAACATCTTTCCAATTATTTATCTAAACTTGCAAGAGCTGCTCCTTCCTACACCTCACTCTGCTATGCGCTCTCTCTGAGATGACCTCTATTACATCTCCTCCCTCCCACACTTCCAATCTCATTTAAAAGCTATTTAGCCATGCCTCTGCCTATTTACTCGAGTCCGTTTCCATTATCTGCAACTACACTAGTTCTGCTGCCCTCTGAGCTGCTTGCCTGAAATGCAAACTAAAGAAATAGGTAGCTTTGTAAGGGTCAGCAAACATTTCTTATCATAATTAGACAATTTATTTAATGAGTGTTGATGGATCCATCTATGCATTGAGCGGCCCACAGAAGGCTTTGTAGGGAAAGCACCTTCTCTCAACACAATGTTAACAAATTGCATTTTCATCAGGCAGGCATTAGAATCACATTTGCCCAGGCTACTCTATGTGCCAAAGTCAGTAAAAGTGATATTTGTCCTGGGATTTTTCTTATTGTTCCTACTTTCACCCTGTTGTAAAAAAAATGCCTCTCCCATTCTCTATCCTTTGAATTTGTGCATTGATTGCTATTCTACTATTTGACATTGTTTACTATGCATATATTGGCACTATGTGTCTGCTAGCACAGGCTGAAAGCAGCTTCCCGTTGTATGTTTCTTTGTAGGGTTGATGGACATCCGTACGCTTATCTAAAATTTTACTCACAAAATGGAATAATGAAAATTCCTAAACCAAGATATACTTTGCTCCTGAATTTGACCACAGATATCCTTATGAAAGTTATTTGGAAATTTTTGCAGCTTTCTGCTCTTACTGGTTTTATCTTGAGCATATGATTCAGGAGGTGAAATAATTTGGCCATGAAGACAGTTTTTTGATATTAGCGTTTGTCCTAGTTGATGTGCAGGGATAGAATATGCAAGAGAAACCTCATCAGAAGTTTCTAACATAATGGGCATTCACCTATTTTTCCATACAGAAGGCTGCAACTCCTCACAACGTCTTCCAGCCTGGAGAATGAATGAACCATGCAGAAATGAAATAGATAGTGGCTGGTAATGAGTGTCCTGAAAGGTAACTGTGGCTGTGCTACTGACTGCTTATTGCAGGTGACATGCTGCAACATGCTTAGAAAGAAAACTAACATGTTCTGTGATAACTGGGAGAACTGAAGCTCACTGGAAATTATTTTCAGGAATGCTAATTTAAGGCTATTTGCAATTAAATGCTTATGGTATAGCCTCCACTGTGTTTGCTGCCTAGTACTGACAGCTGGAAAGTGAGACTGCTTTCTGCTTCAACTTCAGCATCTGTAAGTTTGCCATCTTAGTCAAAAAAGGCTACTCTAGAAAAAAGGTAACTACAGGAGGATGGCTGAGCAAGTTAATAGGCACATGATAAATGGTTCTCTTGAGTTGCTTGTTTCTCTCCAGGAACTGTGGCAGTAGTGTTGGAGCTGCACCAGTAAAGTGAATAGGGTAGAATGCTGGCTTGAGCACTGACCTGCTATCATCCTTAATGTGCTTCATTACTGCTGCAGTAACTCAAATTCTTTTTTATGTTTATGGAAGATAGAGGGAGTAATGACTGGTAAGAAATGGAAATGGATAGGAAGACAAAGCATGAAATACGACAATAAGGTAACAGATGACTTTATTAAATGTATATGGAGACAACTAAAATGTTTTCTTTTCTCTAAAGGCCTCAAGCACTTCTATAGAATAGATACAAATATAATAAAATAATTTTTAAAAGAGGCATTAGAAACTTCACCTATCTTCCTGTATCTGCAGATATTTACACTGACTAGTCTGGAGATTCTTTTTTGCAGATTTGTCAATAGCTTTTAAGGGTTAATGGAAATGCATTGGAGTTTTGTCCTTTGAAAATAATCTGAAAATAAAAGTTGTATTTTTCATTTTTTGCCTTTTAAGTAGCAGAAGTTACTCTTAGTTTCCTCAGTTCTTATCTCTGTTTTAGTGGCTCACCTGCCACATTTCTGCTGTTTTGAAAAAAAAGTTTTAACCACAGTTGGAGCCAAGATCTTGTCGGAGTTGCCTCCATTAGAGGAGATACCTCACTCTCTTCTCCTAAGGCTTCTAGTGTTGCCAGTGTCACTTGCTGGAGAATCAGTGATCATGGTCAGGGAAAGATAGAGCTCAATTTGTCTCCTCTTCAAGTAGATACCTGAAAAGGGGCAGAAGATAGCCTATGTCCTAGAAGTGTAAGTTCCTCTTTATGAAGTGTGGTTCTGCTATCTCTAGCTGTGAAAAGACACCCAGGTATTTTCCCAGGTATTTTTCCTTGAAGTGCTCTTCTTATTCCAAGATCAGGATATTTACTGCATTCTACCAATACTTTAAATTAGTTTTACTTCTGGAAAAGTTGGGCATACAAGATAACACAACTGTCTCCAACTAAATTGGTTTTTTGCCTCTGTTTGGAGGTGCCATTGAAGTCTGAGGCTGTCTGGATTTGACACTAATTCTAACATCTGAGACATTCCTGCCTGTGAAATCAAACTAGATTGTGTATATAATTTGTCACTGTCTTCCTGAAGGTGGATTCTCATAAAAATTTGATGGTAGTCTTTGAAGTCACTAGGTCTATATGACCAGAATAAAAGGAGTGGAGAAATTGGGCTTTTATCATTTAGCATTACTATCTTAATCTAAAATAAAAGCAAACTTTGAAGAAGGAATGGACCAGATTCCAATACTTCTGGGGAAAAACTACTATTACTGTGAGATTGGAACATCATCATAAAAGGTAGGGTTCTTTTCTTGTGGTAGGTAGACAGGATCAAATGGGGGACCAAGGACTGTCTGTGTTTGGCACTGTTCAAGTACATACACAAAAATTATTCTCAAGGAATAGGCTGTCACTTAATATACTTTAGGCATTATTCTGATGAAATATAAGACAGCATAGAATTTTAAATACGATTAATTTAATAGGTTGCCTTGTGACTGTTGCAAGTTATGTTTGGAAAGATATTATCCCCCTGTTTAGTCTGCTGGCCAGCCAGTCCTGCTACACCTGAATGCTACTTCTTACTGCGACCTTTAAAGATCTGCAACAGTGCTGTAATTGGAGATGATCAACTGGCAGAGACAAAGGGAAGTACTGATAAAGTCGTATGGGGTTTAAGGTCACAGAGAGTAACCAGTTTGTTCTGAAAGTGAAAAGAAAGGAAATGCAAGAATCTATAGGCCAATTAATGATGCAATGAAGCACAGAGAAAAGCACTTGAATACTTGACATTAAACAAAACCCTACAAAACTGCTATAATTTTTGTTCAGCCAGCGACTCTACTTGGTGATGGGAACATAATGACAATTTTCATTACATAGGATAGGTCATTAAGAGGTACCAAAAGCCAGATTCCACAGTGCTTTGTAACTGCATTTGTCACCAGCCTTTTTGCTCCTGCAATACAAGTAAATTTGGAATAAATTTCTTTCATTACTCTAGACCTCATTAGCATGAAACACAGTTTTGGTAAGAATAATAGAGTGGGGCATTTAAATTTGTTTGTGACCTTTCAGAGTCACTGCTTTACAAACTGCTAGGTGTCCATTTAAAGCTGAGAAAGAATAAAAGCCATTTGGCTACTTAGTCTTGTATGGCAGGTTATAAAAAAAGCCATTGTATTGTGGTTGATAGACTGACTTTCAGAGAAGCCTTGCAGAGGGTTCCCTAGGAGACAACATCACATTCAGCAGTGTTTGCAGCTCTCTGAAATGACCATCCAAAAAAAACCCCAAAACACTTCATTGATTATGACACTGAAAGAAATGGAAAATATTTTCAGAGAGGTCAAATTAGGGATGAAATATGTTAGAAAACTGGGACGTCTTTTACTTTCTCCAGGAATCTAACAAGCTAAGGGCAATACTGAAGATAAATGTACTGAAACCATCCCTTTCACAGTTGTCAAGTTGCTGTCATACAACTGCAGCCAAAATATCCAATTTAATGAGCTCATGGGAGAAAACTAACCCTTATCTTAATTTTTGATTTGGACACTCTGTTGCCTCCACACCCCTCCCCCCCCCATTCATTTCTGGATGTATTTCAAGTTTCTGACTCTCTTTGTTATCTGTGGCACAGTAACTATCATGAGAACATCTTTCTGGGGCCTAATATAATCAGGAATGTTGATGTGACATTTGGGTGGGTTTTTTTCAGACCATCCAATCTACTGTGATGCTTTTAATTTCTTCAGATTTTTTTCAGTTTGCTTGTTTTTTCTTTTAAATAGAAAATATTACTTCAACTGATATAATAACAGCTTCAGACATATAAGTGCTTCAGCCCACCCTGGCGCCTGGGGTTATTCCTTCTGAGGTGCAATTCTTGGCATTTCCCTTTGTTGAACTTCATGAGGGCTCACCTCTTCAGGAATATGGTTGTCTAATTAACAGACCCATCACCTTGTACAGAACAGGGTGTAAAAGTATCTCAAAAACTGCTTAGGAGAGCAAGTGGCTGCTGAAAAACTGGACATGCCAACAGCACAGTCCAGAGCACAAACTGGACGAACTATCTCTGGAGGATCAGGTAGGTTCAGAGGGAGTTTATGGCCACCCAAGACTCAGGGAACAAGCTCCATCATGAGAGGCTTCAGATTTGATCAAACTTGAACCAAAGATCTGCACTAGGAAGAAGCAACAGGTGAGAGTAGTTGGAGATTTCCCTTTGTGGAGGACAGAAATGTACACCTACCACCCACATATGTTATCTTATATGAGCCCAATACAACAAAATCCTTAATCAGGCAGAGGAGCAAGATTTTGGATAGAAGAATTTTAGAGGAAACAGCCAGCAGTGATGTCTCAGGCATCTAAGCAGGCAGTGTTTATAGACTGTCTTGTTAGAATAAGGTATCTGTCTTTCACTAAGGTGAGTTTCATGCACCTAATATCCATTTTAGGACCCAGTACCACTGGTCATAGAATGCTGTCATTCCGATATCTCTTTCCCATGCATGGTCAAAGTTGGTCGTGCTTGTCCTGTTGGTTGTGCAAGATCTGCTTCCTGAAAGGAGATGTGTGCTTCTCCAGCATACAAATGAAAATGTTCTCATAACCAGGCTATATGCTAAAGGTCATGTCATGTCCTCTTTCTTGCCTCTCCAATGCAAACCAGACAAATCTCATGAAACAACACAATGTATTTATTGGGTTTTTAGAGTTGAAGAATGTGACTTTGCTATCAGTGCAGCCACAAGCAGAATGTACACAAGCCCTGGGAACATCTTGGAGAAATTAAGTTATCAAGGGAATATTGAAGTCGTAACAACTCCCAGAGGAGTACCAGTCAACATTAAAGAGTTTATACTGTGACTGGCTAGTGCTGAGGGTGGTGTTTAAGCTTTTGCTTTTCCATCCAAGTGCACAGAACTTTTAAACTAAACTGGATTTCATATATGCCACAGGAATATTTCCTTTAACTTGCCTTTTTTAACTTTCAATTCCTTCCTGGAATGCTGCACATTGTAATTGCATAGTTCCTCTGTAACCATATAAGCTCTGTTTACTTGAAATAGATATGGAAATTTACTCAGATAATTTATTCCTTCATGGCACATACATTTCATAGGATGGTATTAAGTAGGAAAAACTGATAAACCCCTCTTCTGCACTATATGGACCCTATCCAGCTTTCTGTGAAGTAACTGGAAAGATTCCCATCAGCTTTCAGGAAACCCAGACTCTTAAAAGATCTGTGAGGGAGGTGGACCACTCAGACTTACTCTGCTCTTCTCATAGCAAATGCAAAGACATATTTCTGTGAATGCTGAACATACTGTGCAGAGTCTGTGAGCCTCTTTGGGTCCATTGCTATTTATAATAGCTGTTGATTATACTTCATTTTTCTCCCTGGAGGTCCCAAAGGACAATGCAAACATCTGGTTGAACAGCAATCTCTAGATCAGCAACTGTTGCAACCCAGCTGCTACTAAACTAAGATGTGTCAACTGCTTAGCACTTGAAGGCAGGGAAAATTATATCATCTTTAATTCTCAGACCTGCTGCTGTCCCCTGTGCATTTTGCAAAATTTACAGTACATTTTCCAAGATTTCAGACATGAGATACGTCAGCTGGAAGAGCATTTCTTAAAATCAAAAGCTTAATAGTAACAAAAGAATGGCTGCTGTCCATGAAGAACCAGGAATAAGGTACCTATCCATGGACAGCAATTTCATCACTGGTCATCTGTTCACCTGGGACATTCTAAAGAGAAAGAATTGATCCTGAAGTATGCACCCAGATGGACCTGCCCCTTCTTGCTGAGGCAGCCTTATGTCCACCATTCAAACTCTGATCTTTTATGTGACTCAGAATTTTATACAGTGACTCTTGTATTCACCTCAGAGTCCTTGGTTGAGTCCTTGCTTTTAGGAAGCTGTGCTGTACTGCTTTCAGAAACCTGTCCCATATTGCTTTCAAGTATTCCAGTAAAAAAACCATCCCACAGTGGCTGATGTATTGTCCCTGTAATTTATTATACTGCCTCTTAAAAAGCACAGCTCATTCTTGCATTAAATTTGGTTAGTGTCTTTCAGCCATGAGTGCACTGAATACACAATTCTCAGACACTGAGTTTATGTGCATAAATCTGCTCCAATAATAAACTTTTGGTATCTGGTTTTCTTTTTCTAGGAAATAATTACAAATCTGTTCTTTTTTGTTTTAATTTATAACTTATTCTTGGAGTCTTGGTGTTAAATGAATTTTACACTTTGAAATAAAAGATTTTCTAGGTTAACTTGTGGCCATGACTAAAATTCCTTCTTTTCCTAACACATTTGAACAGATTTATGGCAACTTTGCCATGTCTTTGTAAGTAAACTTAAGATCTTGAGTCTGGCCTTGGTCTCCAGCATGTTTTATGACCAGATGTGTTGTTAAATATTTAACATTGAATTGCATGAGTTTGGCTTGAGCAAACTGATTTCTCCCCAGAATAAATCAGGAAATATTGATATTTCAGAAATCCAAAGGTGACCAGGAGTCGGATGCCCACAGTGCATATTTATTTTGAAAGTCACTGAGATGCACTCAGTGAGGCCTCCCCAGCTGGGTGTACAGTGTGTGTACTGTGTGAGCACAATCTGTCCTCTGAGGCAGAGGACAGGCAATGTCTTGTTATTTTAATCACATAGTATAAACACAACTTCTGTGCAAGCCCAAGTGGGCATTATGGAAGTAGTCATTAGGAAGAAATTCTTTACTGTGAGGGTGGTGAGGCTCTGGAACAAGTTACCCAGACAAGCTGTGTGTGCTCCATCCCTAGAAGTGTTCAAGGCCAGGTTGGATGGAGCCCTGAGCTCCTGGTCTAGTCAAAGGTGTCCCTGCCCATGGCACGGAACTTAGAACTAGATGATCTTTAAGGTCCCTTTCAACCCAAACCATTCTATGACTCTTATGATTCCATGATTATGACTAACAACTATAGGGATGTAGTAATAAAACACTATTACTCTTGTTCAGAAGGAAGGGAAGACTCTTGACACCTGCCCCAGGTTGAATGAGTACCTACAGCCCATCCAGAACAGCTGGGGAGCACCTGGCTGGAGCTGGTGGATGGATGGTAGATATCTGCAGATACATAGATTATTTGTCCATTGAATGAGCAGTTATATGCCTCCAGGACAGATCAAGCTCCCTCCCTGTGCAGTTAGAGTGCTTCACACTTCTATCTGGGAAATCCCAGCTGTCTATGTAGTAGCCATAGGGATGCATGCAATTGTTACCATCTGTAATGCGTGTTGACAGGATGAGTTAAAACATCCATTCTGTTTCAGTGCTGTGTTTTATATATAACACCTATTCAGCTGCGTGCAGGAGACATATCCACAGAGATATGTAGGCGCTTCACCATTTTTAGAGTGCAGCCTCCCCCAGTTTCACAGGAATAGGTATCTAAATGCCTTTGTATTGTGAGTAAAGAGGTCTAGAGGGAGAATGATTAATGTTTTTCAAACTCTTCCTACTGTCTCTTTGTTCTTTATTTCCTTATTTCTACTGCATTCTTCTTACATGCAACATTATTTTTTCTGATTTTGAATGAGTATATATATTACATTACTGGTTTATAATATTATTGCTATAGAGATTTATTAGGCGAATAAAATTGCCCCCTACATAATGTGATGAAAATATAGCACATTTTAGAATTCATCTGAGTCAGATTTAATTTCTTGACAAATTGTATATTTTAAAAAAAAGTTATTTCATAAAAATTAAACACAATGCTTATTCAATCATCTGTTGCAACCATCTGCTGCTGATATATTATTTTGATTTATCATCCGGAGTCTGGCAGGACCCCATCCTGTCCCCAAGGAAGTCAACTGCAATTTTATTATTCCCTTCACTCAAAGCAGCATAGAAACTTCATTCCACTTACTACCCAAAGTGAATTATAATCTTCTTCCACTACTCTGCAGTTAGGAGTTTAAAGTTTCTGCACCAATGGCATTGTCATATTGTAATTTTTAGCAAGTTCTATATAAACATAACCTCTGTCACAAGTTTTTTTGCAGTGTACTGTAGGTTAATGATATTTTAAATTCACAAGAAAATTTAACTTAAGTACAAGTAGTTTGGAATGTACTGAGTTACAGGCACTGATCTCTTTAAGATGCCACTTATTTGGCACATCAGCCACCAGGTTCATTAATTTTTCTCAAAGAAGTATGTTTGGCTTACATTCATGCAGTTTCCTTGAAGTATATTAGTATATCTTTTGTATTTTTATATTTTATAAACCAACTACATATGGCATAGTAACTGGAGTGTCTAGCTGCTACCTTAAAAAATTATCCATAATGTCTATATAAACTGCAATATTTTCAAGTCCTGTCTATTATTGATGGCTGCACTCTAAAATTAGAAATGAAAACCTTGTGTTTGCAAGTGCAACCTATCCAAATATTTCAGACAAGATGTTTCAAGACTAGCTGCTGATTTTTCTAATAAAACAGCAGAGGATATTT
This sequence comes from Cephalopterus ornatus, assembly GCA_013396775.1. NCBI lineage: Eukaryota > Metazoa > Chordata > Aves > Passeriformes > Cotingidae > Cephalopterus > Cephalopterus ornatus. Next base: position 75,057 of record VZRE01013116.1, read on the forward strand.
TCTATTTAAATATTTAAAAAAACCCCTTATTCATAGGTACATACCCTCTTTCTATATAAAGAAAGATTCTTTTTAAAACAAATGAAACAGTGCTTCAACTGTCCTTTATATGTGTGAAATACAGCTGTATTACAGGCATACATACATACCCCCCTGCCTGAACAGATTGTATCATTAAATGTCTAAATAAATATATTTATTTTGACAGCAATACATAATATTTTTCTTTAAGCACAAATATTAGGTGTTTCCTGACTTCAGAGACAGCTTTTTGGGGATCTGTCTTGAAATTAGGCAATTTTAATCACAAATACAGTTTCAGCCATGAATACTGAGCAGCTACAGGGGCCTGACAATTCCCAGGAATATTTATGGAAGTGATCAGGTTTAGCAGTGAAGAAGCAATGCTGTTAGCTCCCATGCAAATTTCAAAGCACTGGGCCTAGGTAAAATTAAAGCTAACTACAAAAAACCCGAGCACATTAAAGTACTTCTCTACCCCTGAAGATATTAAAAATTACTCAGACTTCACTATGTCACACCTTCTTACAGCTGGAAAAATGAAGTTGACAGCTGTGTATAAATTAATGGTTATTCAAGAAGTTAGTGTAAGGTACACACAGAAATTGGCTGTAGTTTATTCTCAGAAGTACACAATGAGCAGAATGAACCTGAAGCAGAGTCAGGGTATGTGGCTAAAGCTGACGTGGTTTCAAGTGAAATTCTGCATGTCAACCCTGGGGCAGATTGCACTTATAATTGTGATTAAGTGGTTATGACCAAATTATGGATCTCATCTTGAATGACAGGAGGAGAATTCAGCAAGTTACTCTTGGTATTTGCAAAATCCTTGGAAAGAAGGTATCCTAAAACAAAGAAGATGCATCTGAGCTAGCATAAGAATTATCTAACAATATGATTTGGGGATCTCATAGAAGCTGCTCAGTAACTGCATTTATCATGCTTAGCAAGACATTCAGTCTGCACCTCCAACTCCATGGCCTCCCCCTGTGCAAACTGTGTCTATAAGTGATGTAATTATAATGAAGTCCTTCTACTCTGAAAAATAAAAACAAATGAAAGTAAAAATTATTATGATTTTTGAGTATGTTGATATATCCAGACAAAGGTCACTGGGCAGAGGAAGGAACTGCTTTTTCATTCTATACAAGTCTTTAATCTCATGATGTCTCTGTCTCAAAAAAATGAAAGTTTTATTTACTTTTCCAAGCAAGTACTCTAAAAAAAATAAGTCTGTTGAAAACAAGAAAAAACCAACCAAACCTGCCAGTTCTGTCCCCTTGGAGCATATTTCTGACAACAGAGAGGAGAGGACAGTGACTGAGAACAGTCAGCGTGGGTTTGCCAAGATAAGTCATGTGGGACCAACATGATTGTCTTCTACAGTAACATGGCTGTGTTCATGAACAAGGAAAGAGTGGGGATACCACTTGTATCAACTTTGGCAAGATTTTCGGTAATATCTTCCACAATGTTCTAGTATTCGTGTTTGGACACCACAGTCAGGCCAGGTGGGTAACCAGATGAGCAAGAAACTGGATAAGCAAGCTGATCAAAACTAAAATACACACTGCATCAAAAACTAGAGAAAAAATAGTGGTTTTCTTCTTCACGTCTTCTTTTATTTTCCTACTGGGACATGAAAATGATGGCTGGAGCAGTAACTCTCTGAGGAGAGGCTGGGGGAGCTGGACTTGCATATCTTGGAGCTATGCATTTGCAGGGAACTTAATATCAGGCACCAGTGTCTCTGCAGAGGTCAAGGATATGTAGCTGGGCTCATCACAGTCATGCGGGGACATGTCTATGCAGGTCAAGGGACAATGAGCATAAACTGAAGCAGGAGAAGTTCATCCTTAAGGTAACCTTGCCAGGCACTGGGGTCAGCCTGACAGGCCTGTAGTTTCCCAGGTCCTGCTTGAAGCCCTTTTTGTGGATTAGTGTGACATTTGCCAGCTTGCAATCATCTGGGACCTCCCCAGTGAGCCAGGACTGCCGGTAAATGATGGAGAGCAGCTTGGTGAGCTCTTCCGCCAGCTCCCTCATCACCCTTGGGTGGATCCCATCTGGTCCCATAGACTTGTGAGGATCCAAGTGTCTCAGCAGGTCTCTAACTGTTTCCTCCTGGATTACAGGGGGGCTATTTGGCTTCTTGTCTCTTTCTACCAGTTCCGGAGGCTGGTTGTCCTTAGGACAACCTGTCTTACTGTTGAAAACTGAGGCAAAGCAGGTGTTAAGTACCTCAGCCTTTTCCTCATCTTGATGACTCTGTTCCCTGACGTGTCCAACAAAGAATGGAGGTTTTCCTTGCTTCTCCTTTTGCTATTGATGTATCTGTAGAAGCACTTCTTGTTATCCCTAACAGAATTGGCTAGATTGAGTTCAAAGTGTGCCTTTGTCTCTCTAATTTTCTTTCTACATGACCTAAATATATTCCTAAACGCTTCATGAGTAGCCAACCCTTTTTTCCATAGTCGGTAAGCTCTCTTTTTAACTCTAATTTCCTTTAAAATCTCCCTGTTCAGCCAGACCAGTTGTCTTCCCCGCCGGCTCAATGTCTTGTTATTTTAATCACATAGTATAAACACAACTTCTGTGCAAGCCCAAGTGGGCATTATGGAAGTAGTCATTAGGAAGAAATTCTTTACTGTGAGGGTGGTGAGACACACTGGGACAGTCTGCTCCTGTGCATTCAAGACTTGCTTCTTGAAGCACGTCCATCCCTCCTGGACCCCTTTGTTTTCAAGGGCTGTTTCGCAAGGTACCCTCTGAACCAGTCTTCTGAGCAGGCCAAAATCTGCCCTGCAGAAGTACTGGGTAGAAGTTTTATTGATGGCCCTCTTTGCATCCCTGAGTATTGAAAACTCTGTAATTTCCTGGTCATTGTGCCCCAGATGGCCTCCAACCACCACATCTCCCACCAGCCCCTCTCTGTTTGTGAATAGAAGATCTAGCAGGGCCCCACCCCTGGTAGGCTCATTTACCAGCTGGAGCAGGAAATTATCCTCTGTACTCTCTAGGAATCTCCTAGACTGCCTCTTCTCCGCTGTATGGAGTTCCCAGCAGATATCCGGCAGGTTAAAGTCACCCACAAGAACAAGGGCTGGTGATTTTGAGACAT
>VZRE01013116.1:78358-124193 GCA_013396775.1 Cephalopterus ornatus
TAGATAGATAGATAGATAGATAGATAGATAGATAGATAGATAGATAGATAGATAGATAGATAGAGGCTTATTTGAATAAACCTTTATATGATAGGAACAACACATAAAATTTGGCAGAACTTCTTAATGAAATGAAATTAAATAAATATTTTAAAAATTGTCTGGGAATGGGGGGAAAAAAAAAAAAAGACAGACTGCAAAAATGACTTAATAAGTGATGATATGGAGATGGCTAAGATATGTGGCAACTTTTCTGTGTGGGTCTTCATAGCCAAAACCTGTTCACAGGCCCCATGTGCATCAGCACTTTCTGAGAATGAAATGAACAATCAGCAGTAGGGCAGCAACAGTTTAGGGTTGCTACTAAACCATTATTCCTCTCCATTTGATGACTATGAGACCATATCTTTGCACAAGAAAGACATAGACACAGCGGAGTGAGTCCAGCCGGGGCTACCAAGGTAATCAAGGCATTGAAGATTGTGATATACAAGGAAAGGCTGAAAGAAGTGCATCTGGCCAGCCTAAGAGAAGGATCTAGACAAACCTTATTACTGTCTTCAACCACCTCATGGGAAGTTACAGAGAGGGTCTTCAGTGAAGGAGGTGAGACAAGAGTTGTGACAATTCTGTACAAGGGAAAAGAAAATCTTTGCAATTGGAGTGGTCAACCACTCTTGGGCTCCCCAGGGAAGCTGTGAATTTTTCATCTTTGGAGACTTAGAACTTGATATAATAAAACATAATATACTTTAAAAGTAATCTAGAAGCTAAATAAACGGGCACTGGACAAACAGATCCTTGTTTGGGTTGAAAATCATCTGGACTACTGTGTTAAAGACTGGTAGTAATCAATGGCACAGTATTCAGATGATAACTAGAGAAATGTAGTAATACTGTTGCAGTCTGAGTTGCAAAAGACACAGAACTGGTTCCTACCTGCCACTTCAGAGCAGAACCACTTTACTAGGATTAGCCAGTGCATGAGATACTTCAAGGCAGTCATATCACTGAAAATCAGTGCATGTTTGCATTAGCAAGGCATTTAACCAGGCTAAGGGACGTCAGCCTGCCTCTGAGTTAAGTATAGCATTTTTCTCCTTCTGGTATGATGCAGTCACTCAGCAATGCAGTTATTAGTTCACAAACCTTCCTCTAACTCAGAGACTTCCTTTCTCTTTCTGACTGTACAATAACTAGCAATGTCAGATGCTATCTTGTTTGCATTTAAGGAACATCACAGATGCGTGCTACATATATGTACCATAACATGTCAAACAGTTATCCCTCCAAAGCTTTTTTTAAAATCTGTTTCAAGCATTTTTTTCTTTCATGTTGTTTTAGTGATTTGTGATTCTAGACATAAGAAAAATCATATATATATAATGATTTTTTATAAACATTTTCCTGTAAAAGATATTTTAAAGTATATATATAAAACAAAGCATGGTACCATTAGGCTATTATCCGTTGGGCATTACAATTTGTTCTTTTTAAGTGTACTTTCACACTGATTGAAGTTAATGATTGAATCTTCTGCTTTAATTACATGTGTCAGAAGTAATTTATCAACAGACAAGTAATTAATCCGTGCTTAAAAAGCAATATCTCATATGATCTATAAAAGAATTTTTAATCTGCTTTTCTGGCCCTTGGAAATCCCAAGTATATTTTAAAGGAGATTGAGTGAGAACCATATTTTCTTAAGTTATTCACTACGAGTTGGTTTTTGATGTAGCTTATTAAAAGAAAAGTGCTAGGAAATCAAAGCATTTTGGTAAAAATCAGATATAGATACCTTTCCTCAAAACACACACACACACAAAAAGTGTTTTAAACCTCTGAATACCCATCAAAATTCACAGAGGTTTCAAAAGAGCGATTTTACATGCAAAACAACAAACAACATTATTTAGCGTTACAGTGATTTTTATTTCCAGAAGTGAAATAAGAAAGTCATCTCTTCATGTTTGAGAAGACTATTCCAAGCAATAGGTTGGACTGGTTCATTAATAAGGTTAATGATAGCGTTGCATTGAAGATGCAAGGCAACTAATGAAAGCCAATAAAATGACAAAGTTTAGCAGGATTGCAGCTTTCTTAACCGATAACAAATGGGAATTTTGTATTGTAAAAGACTAAAAATTAAAGGTTGCTATAACACACATGTGTCTTTAAAACAGATTTATATCCTGGTAGGAAATTCAATAGAGCTGAGTAAAAAATAAGTGCAATGAATAAATCAGGGATAATGAGTACTACTCTGCCAATCAGAAAATGCATTTGTTAGAACAGCGGCCTCCTTGTTTGCTTAAATAATTCTGTGTCACCTTAAAATAAAACCTTAGATTTGGCTGAGGGAGTATTTTGACAAAGCATTTCTAACACTCGGCCAAACTATAGAACATTGTTTTATATCAGTTGCTTGCAAAAAGCACTTACAAAATATGCCTTCTTTGCATTTTCTTGTCAAAACACAACACTGAAATTTAAAAGACACCCACCATATGGACATATATGAAAGAAAGATGATAATGGAAAACATAATTTTGGAAATACAGATTTCAATTTTCTGGAAAAAATTACTGAGAGCCAATCAGACAATGCAAAAATCATTGCTCTGATAACCTGTTAACATACTGAGTTTTATGCATATTTTCATTGTGTAATAATTTTTTTTTCTGAGTGATTAGATGATCACCAATTTATTTATAATTGTTTTCATGACTACTAAACATTTCATGAAGTTTAGCATGAACAGTTATTTACACTGAGAGAGGGATGGAAGTAATTCACTGTTTTTCATGAATTAGTCCCATCTTTTAAAAATGCCAGTGACTAATCATAAGCAGAAATTTCATGCAACTCAGAGAGCAAGTCACGATCAGCAGGCAGCAAATAGTCACTATGAAACATTTTTTTAGAAAAAAGACTTCTACAAGTTGAACTTTGTCAGCAATACGCCATCACAGAAAAACCCACCAAAACACCACAAAGCCGACAAAAAAAAAGAAAAACAACAACAAAACCCCACAAAAACCAAACCAAAGCAAAAAAACCAAAACCACACCCCAAACAAAACAATCCCAGCCAGTTTGAATTGATTTAGGTTTTTTTAATGAATTATTCAATCAGCAGCATCTAAAATGTAAGGTGTACTCTGACCCCACCATTAAAATTAATCTACTTTTTATGACCCTCCCAGATTTCAAAAGGATAATTCTGACTAAAGAATTACTGAAGAAAGTGTCCATGTCATGATACATATATAAATGGATGTGTATGGGTATATAGCTGGATGGATTTAGATGCAGATATGGATGTACTCCTTATCAGGTGTGTTAAAAATGGCCTCAGAAATTAACTTAATGGCAAATATTTGGGAAGAAAGACAGCAAATCCTCAACAGTAGATGGAAGGAAAAAATTAACATAGTTGATTTATCAGGTATAATAAGATAGTAGCTGTTTCATTTAATCTTTTTGTAGCCAATCTGAATTCTTTTTGTGGAGACTGCAGGTTCACTAGAATAGCACCACCCAGTTATAGTTTCCCTTTGTTACTGTGAGAGAGGGACTCACTCAGATCTACCCAAGCACAGAACTCTCTCTCCCTGCTGCCTTCGTTCACCTCCGCTGGAAAATCTCAGCATGAGACTTAATCCTTTAATACTTTTCACACTCTATTTTACCTGCTCTTTTTTATACGTATTAAGTTTTCAGCGACCTGCTATATTTGGGTTTTTTTGCTTCTCTATAGATGTTCTTCCAATGTTATTTATATCTTGCCTTTAAATTTTTGTCTGTTCTGCATCAACAAATTACTCTGGCATCATTCAGTATTATTGCTATTACATCGCTCAATTACATTTTTTAGTGCAGTTAGCTTTGCAACTGCTACAGATGTGTACTTAGGATCATGGAATCATAGAATGATTTGGATAGGAAGGAACCTTCAAGATCAACTAGACCAGGTTGTTCTACGCATAGTTTTTCATGGTGTGCTAATAATTATTATCCACTTCTTGTTCTCAGTATCAAAACTACTACACTAAAATACACCCCAAGCAGTTCTAGAAAACATCTAACTTCTTTTTTTTCTTCTTGCTGTTAGTGCACTTTGAGCTGCTGAGACGTTACTAAGGTGAATAAAAAAATGTGGTACAGCAAACACCCCAGTATTTTCCAATTGCTATACTTCAATTAGTTATTCTTTTGCTAAAAATAACTTGTTTGAAAGCATGGTGCCTTTTGTTTAATGATGGATGAATGGGTGAGTGTACAATCCCTGTAAGATCTGTAGTGTAACCAGAAGGGATCATCTTGAAGAAATAACCCTTTTATTATGGACATAATTGAATTTAATTAGTTCCAAATTATGTGAAGGAAGGAATTCTAGAAGAGGAAAAAGCAAATTGTTGCTTTGGGCAAAGACGTCCATTCATCCTGGCCAGACTTTGACATGATTAGTTGGTGCCAGACTTTTACACATTCTTACATTATAAGCTTTGTTTTGGTTTAAGACACATTTTCTCTTTCAACAAAAATATTATTCAAAGTTGTATAAAAATATATATACAAACTGAATGCTTGTTGGTTTTGTTTCCTTTATCTTTCCACCAGCTTCTAACTGACTGCACATCTTCAGCCACTCCTTCTCACTAAAACTCTCTGAATGTTACTTAAGGAAAAGATGTCTCCTTTCTAAGGCCAGAAGGAATAAAAAAAATGCTGGGAGGAGGAAAGAGAGTAGATTGTCACAAGCAAATTAGAAATAATAGAAAGGGAAAGAGAAGTAGAGGGCAAGGGGTGCTGGGATCATAAACAGAAAGAGAGATTAGAATGAAATGAAAGTAAAAAATCATTTGGAAGATGGATTTTGTCAACTCAGATACAAAGATGCTGTGGGACAAAGGCAAGTCAGGTAAATGAGTGAGATGGGAAGAGTGAAAATGAGTTTCTCTGCAGTGGGAAAAAGGGAAGGAAAAGGACTATGGAGAAGGTTTGTCATGTTGGAAACTGGGAGGCTGAGTAAGTGAAGGGATGCACAAGGAGCTGGAACTTGAATAAGAATCCTGAGATGGTGGAGGGACCAGGAAACACCTGGGCCCAGGGGTAATAGTAGGACTGCATTGGTGGAGAGGCTGCACAGCAAAAGTGATGAGCTAGGAAAATGTATGGTGGTGAAAAGATCAATATATAGACAGTGTCAGCCGGAAGAGAGGTGATCAAGGCTAGCTGACAAGGCAGCCATAGATATGTGTTTAATTAATGCAAATTACAGTCCCACCCCTTCCACAGAGTATAAGTTTTGATATTCTGGACCCTGATATTGTTTTTGCCAATGGTCTCACTTGTCTGTTTTTTTTTTTTTTTAATGCTAGTTAAAATTTATTTAAAATTTCACATAACTAATGAGACAAAATAGATCCATAGTTTAGAAGAGACAATGTTTCATAAAAATAGAAAGAATATAAATAAAGACTATCTCTCTTGCCTAGATATTGTTCTGCAATTCAGAGTTGGTTGCTCTGGTAACTTTAAAAGATACTTTTGCCTCCTGAACTGAGAAACAAGCTGACTTGTAAAGCCACACAGCCAAGTAGTTCAAGCAGATGGTAAGTGACCTCAGAAAACAGGAAAAGTGAAAGGATTACCAAAATTGTCTCATATTAGGGCTACAGTATCTGTCTTCCACAGGAAATTTCTGAAGCACTTCTATCATACCGTTCACGTAACTGTTTTCCTCCGAAGTCTGCTATTTAGATCAGGGAAAAAGGGTCCTTCAACACCTTCTTGAAATGATCTTGTCTCAAATATCTGACACAATCTCATTGCAATTTTTCTGCATGGTACAAAATATGGTTGTTTCCACGTGTGTGAATAGAATACAGTGGGTTTTTTGTGCTGAGATTATAGAAGAGCATAGCATAGAATAGAATAGGACAGTATGGCATAGTATATCATAGTATATCATAGAATAGCATAACATGACAGAATAGAATAGAATAGAATAGAATAGAATAGAATAGAATAGAATAGAATAGAATAGAATAAAGTGCTTACATGTGTTTTGAAGAAGACAGAAGACAAAATTTCTCATGTAGCTCCAGTGTGTTCATGAGAGTTATATCAAGGAAGAAAGAAAATATACAGGGGTTTCATGTTACATTACAATCCTATCAAGGAAAAAACCAAATTCATAAAAGAGGTTTTTATTTCCTGCTGATGGAAATAGAAAACCACAAAAAAAAAAGTTACACATCATTTCTATGATACTTATTTAATAAACCTGCAGAAAATGTAGACAAATATGTATATTCAACTTTGAGTGACTGTCATATTTCCCTCATAACTTTACATTCATGGTAGAATTAATTGTAAATGAGTTTAAGACTTCTCCCTACTAGAAGGATGAAGAACTTTAGAGGAATGAGAACCAGTAAAAAGATGATATTCAGAATTAAGACAGATCTTTGAATAGGGCAAAAGCATCATGAAACCTACAGAGTACTGTTATGGGTAGGAAGTTAAAATATAGAAGTGTGTGTATGCCTGTATAGGTATAGAATATACACCTACAACTAATCAATTCATCCTGAACCCTGTAATGTGCATGAACTTTTGAGTTTACATAGTCAAAAGATGTGTCCTTTGCCAAGGCTGAATTTTGTCTGCTATCATGCTGTCAGTGACCAACCTTGGTGATTACCCTTTCATTTCTATTTCTGTCTCTGTCCATAGACAAAGTTCAGCTGGTCGCTGCACACTGGTACCCCATGACTATTTGATTTCCTTAAGAGTCTCTTTCACAGCTTTTGCTGTTTCTCTTTTCTGTGTTTAAATGACGTGTGAGCTTGAATGACTTATGATGGTCTACTCCAGACCTCTGGCAGAATGAACTGGCAGAGTACTTTCTTGGACTAGCTTCTCTTCTAGAAATCATTCTGACTTGTGTCCATCCCAAAAAGATCTAAGTTTTCCATCTTTGTCTTTAATGTAATTTAAGATTGGCTATTAACAAGGCTGAAAAACCTTTATTTAGTTATGAAAAAAGGCCTATGTGTGGAATCTGATTTTGTAGTCTTACCTAAATTCTGAAAGTGAAAGCCACAGATATTTTGCTTTCTCTGTGGAGGCATCCTATACACTATTTGATGTTATATTGGTATCAATTTATTTAGCATTCAAGGACTAGATACAGCTCCCAGAATTTAAAACAAGTAGGAACTTACCCTGCACTCACCCTGTGGAAGGTATCAGTAGTAAAATATTGTATGTAGGATTGGTATGCTTTACCAGTCTAGCAAATGATTTCATATATTGTTGGAGGAAGTCAGAGACCTCAAACTTTGTCAAGTCCCAGTTGTCCAATGAACTGTTCCAGTCCTTATAAAAACCATGCTTAAAACTTCATAGAAGCATCTCTTCTGCTTTCTGTTTGACAACCTAGAGAAGGGCTGAGTTTCTACAAAAAAATTCTATCTGTCCCTGTCCAGTGAGACACAGAAAAATACATTTCTTAAACTGAAAGCTATGTGCTCTCTAAGAAACAGATGAAGACATCTCCATCCTTTTGGTGACTCTTAGGTTGTCAGAGACAGAACCTTTTTTTTTTCCAACAAGAAGATTGTGATCCAGGTGCTCCAGAGCACTGGAGCTTTCCTATGTCCTTTTACATCTTAACAGTGAGCAAATTATTTTCCAAAGTGTGCAAGATATAGTAAAATTTATTCATCAAGAGACAAAGTGTATCTCAAGTACATAAAGATTTTTTTGACATCTCTGATCTCTATTGTGCAATACTTGATATAAAGCTTATTTTAAAATAATTCATAACCTCTGAAACAGTGTATCCAAATCATGGTCCTTCTCAGGAAAATTAAAAAATGGGTTAGTGAAACTAACATGAACATTATGTCATTTCTGGAGCTGGCTTAATAACTGAAAAAAGTTATTTAAGAACTTTCAAAAGAATTTTTAATAAGATAAAAAATACTTAAGGCCCTTTAAAAAGAACTCTTATGAGTTTAGCAGTTGAGCCAATTCTACAGATCTTTTTGTTCTTTTTCCCACAGAGAGAGCTGCAGGTAGTTTTTGGCCTCCCAAATTCTTGGAGACAGGCTGCTCCATCTGAGGATATCCTTTATCTTGTGGACGGGCAAGTGATAGTTTTTTTAAGCATCAAAATGAGAAAAAAGTTAAAATTTAAATTACTAATTTTAGAAGAAGAATTGAGAAAATAATCTATAACCTGCATTGCCAGGGGATCTACCAAAGCAGATAAAAACCCTTGACCCTTGTGTATCAGATTAATCCTGCCTAGATACTGTACAATGGGAGAGAGACAACTCTCTAAGACTGAGTATTAGAAAGTGACAGTCCATTCTTTTGCTGTGCACAAGAAGTGAAAAGAGTCACCATGCTGATGATCTACTGATTGCAAATGTCCTGCCCTGATCTACTAGGTTGGTGAGTTCTACTCAGTTCACCCCCATGCTCACACAATCTACTAGCCTAATCTCTGGTAAAGTTGGTAATTCAGAGATGTCTCACATCAGAAGAGTAGGGCCATTTCCTCTGGACCACAAGGGCTTGAATTCAGACCTCAGGTGCACACAGCTATGTCTTCTTGGCTGAGATTACATCAGCCTTGCACAATACACTGAATCAAGACTGACAGTTTCAGTATTTGGATGAAATGTGCACATTTATAGCTTTATACCTCTGATTTAATGGCAATTTAAAGTGTTCCTTATGATTAAGAAGTTGCTATCACTCCGTCAGAATTCATGTGGAACCAGTTTTATACGGACAACGTGGAAGTATTAATGTTGCCACTTGTGTTTATGAATAGCAAGTCAGGTGCATGTTTTCTCATAAGTGTTGTAACAGAGTTATTACAAACCTCAGTGTAATTCAAAATCAATTAAAAAAAATTAACAACTCTCCTCTTAGTTCCTAAGAGGTCCCTGCTCTGCCATGTTCCAGTGCAATACACAATCAACAGAACAGCTCTTACACTGTGTTCTTCCCTCCTTCGTAAACAGGTCATGACTGGAAAAAAGGAAGGGCAAGGAATGACTATGTCTTTTAACCACCTGACATATTATCATGTGTCACTGAAGTTCCCCGAACTGTATTTACTCTGTCTCAACAGCCAGCTATCCATTGCTTTAGAAGGAGGGGAAAAAAAAATCAAATCAATATTAAACTGCTTTTAACCTCTGTTTTAAAGGTAAACTAGAAATGAAATGGTAGACTTCAACTGAGTGACCTGAAATCACATCAAAAAGGCACAGCTATAATTTATCAGAAAAGGACAATTTCTATCCCCTCTGCCTGACCACAAAGACTATGAGTCTGTTAGAGCTCTTGGCTGGGAGAGTAGTTTCTCAATTTCCTTAATCTCTGGCATCATCCAAGACTTTGCACGGAAATTGCAGGCAGGAGGAAAGACTGTTACATGTAAACATCATTTTACTGCTCTGGTAACATAAACTGTGCAGATTTGTACTCTAGGGAACACTGGATTAAGATAACTGAAAATTATGGAATGTCTGTAGAGAACCTCTTTTTGCGAAACACTGTCTGCTGTAGGAGAAAATCAAGTTCAAGACCATCTAAGGAACCTGAAAGAGCATGGGTCCATGGGATCTGATAAGATGCATTCATGGGATGGATGAGTTCTGTCAGTTCCTGAGGAAACTGATGGATGAAGTGGACAAGCCATTATCCATATGTGAGAAGCCATGGCAGTCCAGTGAAGTTCCCACTGACCAGAAAAGGGATCACAAGCCTTTGAATCTGGCAGTTCAGAGAGTTTCTCAGTCCACCTCACTGTTCACTAATCTAGCGTGTGCTTCATTAGTTCACCTATGAAGTTGTTACACAAGTGTCAAAAGCCTTGCCAAAGTCAAGGGAAATCAAGATACTGCTCTCCCTTCATCAATAAGCCAGTTGTCTCATTACAGCTATATTATGTTGGTTAGGCATGGTTTTCCTTTTGAACATCCTTGCTGACTATTCCCAATAAACTTCTTATCCATATATTTGGAAACAGCTTATAGTTGCTGTCAATTTTTGCCCAAAACCTCCTGGAATGCTTATACGCCAGTGTTTTCCTTCGAGCAGATTTCATACCAACAGGAAATTCTCTCTCTCACGAGTTCTTCTACAAGGGCCTCCCTCCACCCTTACCGTACCATTGTACTAGGCTTTTTCATTATGATTTGTTAGCCCTTTCAGATCCTTTGCTTGCCATAGTCCACCCTCTGACTGGGCTCTTCTCATCATTTTTTGCCATCCGATATTTTATGCATCACGTATATTTACTTCCTAATGACTAGTAAAAATGCTGAATATCGTAAGAATTTGTCTTTAGCCTAGCACACCTTCACTAGTTAAAAAACCTCCATTTGATTAAAAAACTTTCATTTTCCATAAACTTCCATCTTTTGGTACCTCCTCATTAACATTTTGAACATTTAACACGTGGTTCATGATACTAAGCATTTTTAAAAACTATGTCAACTCAAACTCCAGTAAGTTTACTATATTTGCTCGGGTTTTACTGACTAAATCTAAAAATGCATCAAAAAATAGGTAAACAGTTTGCTCAATAAGACTTATTTTCTGTAATTTCATGCCTGCTGACATGTCTTATATTCCCCATACATAAGATGCCGTTTGTTGAAAACCTTATCACATTTTTTCATTATTTCCATAACTTTGGCAGTAGCTCCAGCTAGCAGAAGAATCAGTGAGTATTTCAGGCTTGTGACTGTGGATGTGAAAGAAATAGCATTGCCTACATAAGATGACTGCAATGGATTAAATGTGTTGGATTTAATTTCTCCCACAGCTGATGGCTTGGCTGCAACAGAAGCACTATCAGGAGCCTTTGTACAAAAATGGAGCACACAGCAAGGATCATGTCAAATCAACTGAATCTATTAAATACTTGTTTGTAAATAAAACCATAGGGAACAACTGGCCATCTGAAATGCCAATTTTACACAAAAAAACCCCAGCTGAAACCTGAGTGTGAATGAAAACTGGAAAGATCATATGGTAATTCAGAAAAACTAGACACTGATCAATCTTGCTGTACCTGTATACAGCTGTATTTGGTCTGGCTGATGTGGAGCTAATTTTTGCCATTAGGCCCCACAGTGCTATGCTTTGCATTTGTAGTTAGAAAGGTATTGATAAAACACCAGTGTTCTGGCTGCTGCTGAGCAGTGCTGGCACAGCATCAAGACTGTCTCTCCAACAACCCCTCTCACCAGCAGACTTGGGGTGGCCAAGATCTTAAGAGGGGCCTGGCTCAGAAAGCTGACCCAAACTGACTGAAGGGATATTCCATACCGTGGGTTGTATGCTCAGCAATAAAAGCAAAGAGAAAGGAGGAGGAGCAGGGAGGCATTAGTAACTACAGTATTTGTCTTCTGGAGCAACCGCTATGAATACTGAAGGCCCACTTCCTGGGAACTGGCTGGACATCACCTACTGATGTGAAGTAGAGAATAAACCTTTTTTTTCCTCTTCTTCCCATGCAGCCTTTGCTTTTTGCCTCATTAAACTGCCTTTATCTTGACCCATGAGATGTTTCTCCATCTCATTTTCTCCCTTACCATCCAGGTGAGGAGTGGAGTGAAAAATGGTGTGGTCAGTAGGTGGCATCCGGCCAGGGTCAACTCAGCACGACAAGCAAATGATCAATAAAGCAGAATAGGGTAAATTCTTCTTTATATGTTTTCCCTACCTGTTGCTGTATCCCTTTCTTCCTCACCACCAAACCACCACCTCTTCTGACCCAAGCATTCACAAGCATCACAGATACATTCCCAGAGGTGGGAGTAGTTATGGCATCTTGGTAACCATAAGAGTAGAAGGGACATTCCTTTTAAGAACTTCTGATGGTCCCTGGATCAGGAGCAGCATGTCAACCACCTGAAATACACAATACTTTATTTGACCTAGTAAATACCTCCTTGCAAGGAATGACCATTTTATTAATTCTTCCTCACTACAGGCAGTTGCAGTATTTTTCTGGTGTTTACTTTATGCTTAGGCAGTTTATTAACATTCAGCTTTCTGGCATCTGACTTATTATACCTTTCGAGTTTATTCATGAGTCTCCTTTATGTCTCAAGTTTGCACTGGCTTATAAAATGTTTTGTTGAAGCATATTACTCTGAATAGAAAGCTGCACAGATTATTGATGGTGAGCAATATTTCCCTGGAAAAGAAGACCAAAAGAGAAATTACTGTATCTCATCACTGTTTACATTTCTCTTAGCTTGGAGTTGCAGCTGGCATATGTATCTGATGATTTTAGATAAAATCCACATTTATCTGTCTCACCAGAAATGTTTTGAAGTGGTCTGATTGTCTCAGAATGGTTGTTAGTTTACTTCTAGGTTACCCCAAGTAGGACTCTGAAATACCATCTAACTTTTGAGTACATCTACAGCAACACTGTATTTTGGATCAGCAGTGTGGTCTGGAAGCAGACGGCCTTATGTTCCCACTTTGGTTCATACTGTGTGGTAATCTCACAGCACACAAATGGGTTCTTCCAGGTAAAGCTAAACCAGAAGAGGAGCCCACCTCAGTGCTCTGGCCAGTGGTGGGCCCTAAACTCACGGGGCCAGACCAGAGCCAGTTAGTCCAGGTGAAATTGCCTTGAAAGCACACAGACAGTGGAGACTTTGGGTCCTCAAATCTGCTTGCTTCTCCAAATGTTTTCCATTATGCTGCACTGCTTTCTATTCTCAGCTTGCCTTTTGACAACTTCCAGAATCTTAAAAAGCTTGAAGGAGTACTCCTCTTGGAAGAGAGGAGAAGAAAAGTTTCAAAGAGGAAAAGATTGCTTATGAAGAATTACTCTAGTTCTGCCACTTGGACACCTTCAGGCATGATTCTCTAATGGCTAACTCAAATCTGAGAGAACTTGGAGCATTTTCCATCTCTCTATGGCTCTGTGCTTTGATGACATCTATCATTCATGTCACTGTGAGGTTTCGATATGCTCTATCAGGCAGAAGGGTAGCAGTGATGCACTCATACACTCCACTCTGTTTGTATGACTGGGTGCACCAGCACTGTAGGACATACATAGCCTTTAGACACACTGTCAGACACATACAGCCTTTGAGGACATGTATTCATTTCCCACTGACACCAGCATATTAATATTTCACTACCATTAGCTTGATGGGATACCCAAGTGTGAATGTGTTGTCAGTAGTGATTAAAAATGTTTCACAAGTAGGTATTTGGCTTGTTGTTAAATATCAGCAGCAGTTCCATGTCAGCCTACTGAAGGGATTCAAACACTGTTAGTGTTACTGGTGCTGCTCTGATGTCAGTGAGAACATCCTAAAATAAATTACAACCCCAAGTAGTCCTTGGGGGCCTTCATAGTGCCGTGCAATTTCTTAGCACCATATGATCTAACTATTGCTGTGGGATGTGTGACTCTTCCACGGACAGGACCAACCTGCTGCAGACCTAGCCCAGGGAATTATCTTTTCACTGCAGAGGCTCATGTTCTGCTCTGGACGTTCCTTTTCAGCCTTTGCTGGCAACAAAAATAATGGTTGTTATACTGTCAACTGTAAGGTCAACATTCAGAACTGCTGTAAATTATACTGCTGTAAACCAGTCCGAGTGAGTGTCAGATGTGTTTTGATTGAAATTACACATTAGAGAAAGAAAATGGCAGGACTGAAGAAAAGGAATTGAGCCAAGTAAGATAAGGAGGCTGTTACGCTAGAGAACACTAGGGTATAAATCACTGAATTAAGAGAACAATACAAAGTCAGAGATTTATATGTCTCCTGTCCAATCACTTCATTATTAATAAAACAATAGGTGATTGCTATCAAGTTGGACCTTTTTCCCATCCAGCTTTTCTTCATCTTCTCTCTAAAGGAAAAACTTTTCACTACCTGATAAACTTCATAATAAATTCCTTCTTTACCTCAACTGCTGATTCCTCTGTGTTCAATAATAACTTTCTAATGTACTTAAAAAAACATGTACTGGCTTATATCTGTGTTGTGATGTAGTATTTTCCTATAGAAAAGATAATAATGAAATTAAGTTTTCTCCAAATCATATAGGTATAGGTAGGTTCTCTCTGAAGAGTTTGTTCCAGAGTGAATTTTTTATCCCACTTCTTCAATAGTATCAGGGTAACCAAGACTGTGAGAGTGATTTGTATTTATCTTCCTCACTGTGTAGAATAATCAAAAAGTTCAGGTAATAAAAGCAGAGGGAGCTCTGGATGTCACATTAGCTTGAAAAGCCAAATTCAGATCACCATCACAGCTTTGCCTTTTGTTCTGTGAATCTTGCAAGAGAGCAAGCATTCTCTGGAGTGGATTAATTAAAATTTCAGAGCCACATGTGTGCATATTTGGATATGTCAGTTAGATACCCAGATGTTGGCATATCGTACCCAGGATTTCCAGCAATGTTTGTTGTACTTCAAAAAGGAAAAAAAAAAAACCATATTTTTAGCATCTCACAATACATGTTTAGCTTAGCTCAGTAGCCCAGCCCTGGCAGCACTGCATGTTTGTTTTCCCTAATGCAATTCTGTCAAGTTATGATTAACAGACAGAGTGAAATCCTGAGGAAAAAGCACCAAAAAATCTGAATTAGTATTTGACAGAATTTATATTTTTTTCAGTACTGAGAGCTCATTACAAGGTTATCTTATGCACAGAGCCAATCTTAATCTATGGGCTTTATTTCCCATTCTAGATCATACAGACCTTTTCGATCTTGAATGTAAACAGGAGAGCTTGACAATACACAGGTTTACAATTTTTAATCAAGTAAAAATGGAAGGAATAAATCTTGTTTGAATATTATTGTATTTGTTGCATAAATTATATTATACATACCTAATTCTTGTTAATTAAAGTGTTTAACTAAAATAGATGTCTATGATTATGTTTAGCTGTACACTTTCAAGAAGGAAAGTTGTTGGTCCTTTACAAGGGCATTTCCTAAGGATTTCCTGGCTTCAGAAGTCATTTTATCAGTACCAAATGCAACACTGCACAGACAATTTCCACTGGAAGATTTCTTTGTTAATCTCATTTATATTGGCAAGCCTATCTTATGCTTTTTATGTATACAGCATTTATTGACCTTATCAAACATCATGAAAAGCATAATTTTATTCACTTGTACTGATTCGTGTCTGAGAAGGTGAGTTTGCTAATATGCTTGCAGACAAGTCAACACAAAACTGTATAGTAGCTGTGCTTCCAAATTTTTCCTACAAAGAATCCAGAAAAACAAGACACAGCATATTTTATATCCAGGCTGTATGGATAATTTTGGAATTCCAAAGTTCATTAAAAGCTCCTTGAAGCCCAAATGATTCTCTCATTTTACCTGTAAAAGTGCAGTTGAAGGTTTGATCATCTCCCTTGAGTTCACGTTTCCTGTAATGCTGTTAGATACGCTTTCTTTAATGTTTTAACTGTGATATATGGATAGAAGGGGATGAATCTTCTGCTGTGTTTAAATTCCTTTTGACCTTTAGGAAGCAGATGATCAGGAACAAAATTCTGATCAGAAACTTCTTCCACTGCAGACATGACCAAGGACATGGCAGAGAGGTTTGTCATCCCTTTAGCAGGGCAAGTGCTTCGTTTGAGAATGTCAGAGACCTGGAGCTTTGAAGTTATGTCTGGGGTACCTCCTTGCGTGAGATTTTTGGTTGAAGAAGTCAGTTTGAGTCATCTTTATTTTTAATTCTGATCACGCCTAGTCATTTCAAGTGGCCACAAATACAGTTTTCCAGCCAGTAGGTGCTGAGTGTTATACTGAAATGTACCAGAGTGGGGAGAAATTGCTCTAAAATTTGCTTTAAAGTTGCCAAGGAAACCATCCGCCTCCTATCACATTGGTTCAGTGTAGCTTTACAATACAGCTTAAGTTGCCAGATATCTATACAAGACACTTTTCAGTGTAAAGGGAAAACCAGAAGGGAAAGAAGAAAAGGTTTACCTACCACCAGCATATAAATGACAACTGTTCCTGGTTGAGTTCAAAGCCCAAGTAGTGGTGTGAATCACCAGAGTCCACCCTTGAATTAGATACTTACCAATTGTTAGACCTATGCTTTTAGCTTAGGTCACCCAATAATATTTGTGACCTGGAAGCCTGGAAGATCATTTTTTTCTTCTTCTCTCTCCAAACCAGCAAGGAACTTCCTGTTTCAAAATACAGTAAGAGTTCATTGCTTTAGACTTCTGCCTCTTCAAACTTCTGCCTGAATTTTGGCAACTGGAGGTGATGGGTTAGCTTTCACAGTCCTTTCAGTTTCTCTCCAAGAAAAGAATTTACAGGTCATCTCAAGCTCTTTTAATAAGCTACAAACTTATGAGACTCACAAAGTTAGAGGCATGCCTCTGAGCAGAGTACTAGGGCTGTACCCTCCCAGAGACATAGATCCTGTAATGCCCACTTCCTAGATGTCACATACCACCTCCTAGGTATCACATGCTGATCCCTTAGCCCTGGTTGTATTGTACTGATCAGAATAAGAAAATAGTAATTTAGGTCTTGCAGCAGACCTTCTTGGCACATTCATAACAGTATGATCCAGAAGGGAAGGGTGATTCATGTGATGAATTTGTCCTATGAATAGCATAACTCTAAATCTCAACAAGTATTCAACAACAGGGGAATAAAATCAGCTTTAGACTTTGTTGTCTCTGTACTGGTCTAAAAGATGTTCAGAGACTCTATGCCTTTTTTTTTCTCCCATTTGATTATCTGTATAACCAGTTTGTAACTTGTCAGGCCGTAAAGTTCAGTGGCTGGCCAAAATGAAATACTACTACTATTCAAGATTCCTAACTCCTATTGTAAATAATACATTACTCTTTCTATTTTTAGTCATAGCCAGAAATTTTAAATGAGGACTACTGCACTAGTCAAACAAAAGCTACTGTGCTAGAGACCAGAGGGAAAAGCCACAATGACAGTCTTTCCATCTAGAGTGCTGGAAGGGAGATGAAGCAATAGATAAATCATAGAATCATAGAATGAACTGGGGTTGGAAAGCACCTCTAAGATCATCAAGTCCAACTCTTGATCCACTACTGCTGTGGTTACTAGACCATGGCACTAAGTGCCACATCCAGTCTCATCTTAAAAACCTCCAGGGACAGAGAATCCACCGCTTCCCTGAGCAAGCCATTCCAATGTCTGATTACCCTCTCTGTAAAGAATTTCTTCCTAATATCTAACCTAAACATCCCCTAGCAGAGCTGAAGACCATGCCCTCTTGTCTTACTGATAGTTGCCTGGGAGAAGAGACCAACCCCCACCTGGCTACAACCTCCTGTCAGGTAGTTGTAGAGAGTGATGAGGTCTCCCCTGAGCCTCCTCTTCTCCAGGCTAAACAACCCCAGCTCCCTCAGCCACTCCTCACAGGATTTGTGCTCGAGTCTCTTCACCAGCCTTGTTGCTCTTCTCTGGACCTGCTCCAGCACCTCAATATCCTTCCTGAACTGAGGGGCCCAGAACTGGACACAGCACTCCAGGTGTGGCCTCACCAGTGCTGAGTACAGGGGCAGAATCACTTCCCTGCTCCTGCTGGCCACACTGTTCCTGATCCAGGCCAGGATGCCATTGGCCTTCTTGGCCACCTGGGCACACTGCTGGCTCATGTTCAGCTTCCTGGCAATCCAAATTCCCAGTTTGGACAGAAGGTGGAAAGATTTACATAGATCCATTGCAACAGAGTACGGATGATGTGTTCTGCAGATGTGATATTCCTTCTGTCTAGGAAATCATGCTTCTTCACACTGGCAAGTCCCATCTTTCAGTAGTGCCTTATGCCTGCAGACTTAAAGAAATGCTAGATGCAACTTCTGTATTATTTTGCAAAGGTTTTAGTTCTGGTGAGTCTTCATTCATTAGAAACATGCTGGCTTTCATTCCTCCTTCTATTCCACTCTCACACACAAAATGATTCTCATTTCTGCAACTTAAAAGTAAAAAGTTGATCTGGGCAAGAAAAGAAGGAAGCATTTTCCCCAGGTAAATGCTTCCTAGGAAGCATTTTTTGCTGCAAAACTGACATAAGCAACAAAGAAATGCAAATGAGCAAGCACATTCAGAAGTGTCTCCCAAGAATTCTGATCTTCTTTCCTGAAATTAAAGCAAAAAAAGCTGTACTGAAATGGAAGGTGATTCGTGACAATCTGCAGCAGATATCATAGCCTGAACTGTTATTGTCCAGCTATAAAGAAAGATCAAGGGACAGGCACTCTGTACAGTGAAGTCCAGAGGTGTGGTTCGGTTGCTGTGGGGATAGAAACTTTGTCCAGGCACCCAAATATTCTCTCAGAAACACTAGAAGAGAAAACTCTGGTCTGCACACTTCATTAGTGTGAACAGAAAGAAGCACCCTGCTGGAGTTTGTCTGCAACAACTGTGCTCAGTTTGTCCACCAGACGTCTCACCTACCTCCATCACATTATTACATGGCTGTCAGGCAAAAAAGGCAATTATGAATGCTTTCTTACATAGCCCTGAAAGTGCATGCCAAAGGTGTACTTGGATCTTTAGAGACATTGATGTTTATATACTGTGGTAAGGGAGTGATTGGTGATGCAGGTACCAAGGATTCATGTTTGTATTTGAGAACGTCCTAAGATGTGGAGTAAGTTCTGTCTGGACCAAAGGCAGTGCACTGAAGTTAGTTCCTAACTCAAATTAGTTTATTTAGAGTTATACTCTTTTTCTGGAATAGTAATGGTTAAAAACAGTGCTAAAGCAATAATTAAACACTGGCAACTCAAATGCAGATATTAAAGTTGAGGGAGGCCACCTTTATGTTTCCTTCTGTTTGTCTCGCCACACTGAGATTTTGTCAGATGAGTTTAACTAAAACTCACTTTCTACACAAAAGACTTTGAATGTTATGAATCATCATTACCTAGAAGCTACTTTCATACCATTATACTAAATTAAACAAAGAACAATGAACTAGATCAGACTTTGGGGACCACTGTACGTAGTCTCCTATTATTGCAGATGAGAGTTTAGATGAGCTATTCTGCCTTAATATAAACTAGTGAAGAGATAGGCTGCAAGTTCCAACAAAAAGGCAAATTTTAGAAATTAAAAAACCCCTTAATGTTATTATACAAGGAAGTAATAATAATGCAGTTGCACTCATTATCCACATATTTCTATGTGTGTATAGCACCCCTTTTCTTGGTCCTAAGGTCATGCTACCACCTCCCCTCTGACTCACATGCGGATGATGTCATTCCAAAGAGTGTGGAGAAGATTTAGCAAGCTGTCAGTATCCAGAGTCCTTCACTAGGATAAGTGATGATGGTTTCTCTTTCTTCACTCTAGGATCCACTTGGGGTAATTTTCATAAGATTGTTAGCTCACCTCTACACTTTCTTTTTCTTCATTGGTCTACAATACCATATTGCATGTGAATTTACTGTATAGGGTGAATTTTAGGTATCTTACTCCTTTGTACTCTTTGTTTCTCCTAGACACAGTTTTGTCTTCATTGTTCTGCATTTGCATTTCTTTAAATAAATACTGGTGAAAAACCTTATTGCACTAGAACCACGGAGCCTCTAGTGCAAAGCTTGTACCCCAGCTCTTATCATTTCATGCTATCAATACTCTCCACTGCATCCTGCAAACCCATTTTTCCAGGTCTCTGCTATCTGATGGACTGAAATTTCTCTACACACATTATTAAGTCACAGTCTTAAGTATTTCATTCTACACGGAATGCCAATTTGCTACTACCATCTATATAAAAATTATAGTTGCATCATATATAGACAAGCAACAGTAAAACAAGCCAGGCATAGTAGTTATCATTAGAAAAATTTTCATTGTAGTTAAGTAAAAACAAAACTGTAGGCAGGTCAAGAAAGGTGTAAACAAACCTTGACAGTTAATACAAACTGTGACCTGTTACTAATAATGGGAATATTGTATTATTAAACTGCTGGACTAGACATGAGGCAATCATGATGGGACTTCATTGTGGGTCTCTGAGATTTTATTCATTTGGCATGTCAGATAATTGCACTCTTCTCTACTTCAGCTGTTTTTTTCCATTGATCCAATTGTTTGGGCTTTTGTTTTTAGTTTCATGACATTTTAGGTATACATATGCACAGATGTAAAATGAATACCTGAATAATGGAAAAGTTTTTGAAGTGGTAACAAATGAATCCATTGCAAATGAAAGAGTTCCACTGTAAAGAATTTTGCTGCAGACGTTTTAATTTTAGAATAATTTCTTTTGTATGAAGTCCCACTGGAAATAATATTAAAATGAACATGGAGTAATGGATCTTGTAGAAAGATCTAGGGGGAAAATTTAATTGAATTAAGGATAAATTAGTTGGTCCACTTTTGATGAACACATGGACTTAATATGATGAGCAGAGATCAGAGGCTTAACTCAGTGCTTTCATTTGAGAGTTAGAGAAAAGAAGGTTTCAAGCTACATTACATGCAAGTCAATGCAATCTGCTTATGGAAAAAATAATGTTATCACATTCTGTCTGTTTCCCTGAAGGAACAGATCTTGCAAGTGTTTAGTGTACACGTACATCTCAACCATAACACTTACACAGAGAATGGAAAATGTAAATATGTGCTTATTTATAAAAGGAGGAAGAAGAGGAGTAGGGGGGAAGTTTTGTCTCTGCTTCCAAGCCTGTGACCTGGAGGTGTGTGTAACGGTTTGGATCTGACTTTCCTGCTGAATGTTCAAATTTTACAGTTTGTAGCTTCTTTTCTCCCCACTCCCTTGTATGAATACAAGGGAAAGGGAGAAGGGAAAAATTACTGAAATATTGAAATGACTAGATTAAAGTTGTATAAAAATATACACATGTATTTACACTTATATATAATTAGAATATTATGTACATAGAAGAAGGGATCTCGAACATTTCCTCTTGCCCCGAAGGGAAAAGGGAGAGGAAAAAAAAAAAATCAAAATAGATATACACGATAAAAACTTAGGAGTAACTAATGAAGGATTAATAAGAGAAAATGTTACTACTCTCTTTGAAATAGCAGAATTGCATTAAGCGACTGTTGGTACTTTCTGCTTTTTAAGGTCTATAAGGCTTCATTGGGCCTCACTCCTCTATATGAGTAGAGCTGATAGCAGAGAACCTGCTCTCGGATCTATCGGAAAGGAAAGAGAGCAAGAGGCTTCTCCCTTTTTTTATTTATACCTTGGTTTATGTAAAAAATTGTATGGAATACTGGGAAGATGATTACTTTTTTGGTTATAACTTGGTTACTTAGTCTTTGTGGGCATGTCAAGAGGAGCTAGGAAGAGAAGAAGATCTGCTGAGTTTAGACAATGGCAATTCACTCCTCATCTGCTGTTTCTAGTACTGATTGATAATGAGCTCAGGTTACAGAGCTTTCTACTACCTTCAATAAAAATGCAGGTATTCAAACTATACCAGAATACTTAGAATTAAGCACCAAGAATTAAGAACCCAAACACTTCCTATTCCCCCCCCAAAAAACCCCCAACAAATTAAAACAAACAAACAAACAAACAAAAAATCCACAAAAAACCAATGAAACCCCCAGACTATACCTTTACCAGATTGCCTCAGTTCATGGTTATGTGAAGATTTAGGTTCCATAATGAAATACAGATGTGCTCCAACAAGTGTTTCCTAATAGACAACAAGCTCTTCAGCAGCCTCCTCCTTATTTGAGTTGCCATTTTTCCAAGTAAATGATCTGAACCTCAGTTTTATTAACACTGACAGAATATACTGTGGTCTTGTGTTTTCATAGTGATCCAAGGACCACAGAATCATTTTATTGTGGAAGGCAGTCATAGAATCATAGAATGGTTTGGGTTGAAAGGGACCTTAAAGATCATCTAGTTCTAAGCCCCCTGCCGTGGGCAGGGACACCTTACACTAGACCAGGAGCTCAGGGCTCCATCCAACCTGGCCTCAAACACTTCAGGGGTGGAGCAACTTCTCCAGGAAACTTGTTCCAGTGTCCTGCCACCCTCACAATCAGACTCATTAGGTATATTTTATCCTTGGCAAATCCATGTATCTTGATTGTTCCCATGTATCTTCTTATCCTCCATGTGCCTGGCAGTGTCTTCCAGGAGGGCTCACTCTGTGGTTTTCCCATGGACTGAAGCAAGGTAGAAAAACCTGTAGTTCCTGAGGGTGATCTGTTGGCCCACTCTAAATATAAATGCAATGTATGCCCTCCTTGGGTCATTGGAGACTCTTCTCCTATAAATATGATCTTTCAGGGATAATAGAAAGAAGACTTGCAAGGGCTCTATCAGCTCACTCAGCACCCTTGGATGCAGCCTATTGAGCCAAATGAACCCAATGCAGGTCAAGCCCTTGCAAGCATTCCCTGACTCAGTCTTCATTTGCTGCTGGTCCAGCTCCTCCTCCCTGAACCCCTTTACAGGAGAACTTGGATATGCTGAGGAAAAGAAAACAGTCAGTGCTTCAGATTTAAAAGGTTGGTCAAACTTCTACTGTAAGGTTGTTGTGTGTTTCACTAGACATTCCTGTTACTTGTGAGAACACTTAAGGAATCTTCAATAAACATCATCTTTTCAGGACAGTCAACCTTGTATGATATTAGTTCATGCATACAAATTGTATAGATCTTTCACTGCCTAAGAACTAAGCCTGGCAGAAGAATAGAAAATGAGTTTGAAAGAAGCATTGCAAGGTACAGGTTCATCCATCAATATAATTCACTTTCTTAAGACATGTATTTTGTAGCACAAGAAATCAGAATCATATAATCACAGAATGGTTGAAATCGAAAGGCCCCTCTGCAGAAAATCTAGTCCAGTCACCCTGCTCAGATTAAGGTCACCAAGAGCAGGTTGCTCAGGTCCAGTTATTGCCTTTTGAATGTGTCCAAGGATGGAGACTTCACATCTCTATGGAAAACCTGTTTTAGTCTTTGATCACTCTTAGAGTAAAAAAGCTTTTTCTTAAGTTTCAGTAATAAAATCAGATTGAACTATTTTTAGTCTTACATGATGGGATTCTTCTTATCTAATTTTACTCTGTGAGAGGTGAGCATCAACTTAAGATTCATTTGACCTATGATGGAATAAAATTAATCTTTCAAAATCCTTCTAACCACTGATTATGGAATGACACAGACAGATTAGTTTAAACATATAATTCTGAAGACATGAATCCTACCAATTGTCAGTTTTCTTTCATAAAACCACACAAAGTCAAAAATTAAACAGAATAAAGACCTAAGGAAAAGAAAATTTTACTTTTTCTGTTGTCCTCTGCTTCAAAAAGAATGATTTCCGGTAGCTAGGATTTTAAATATGCATCTATTCTGTTTTTTATTTTGCTTTCCTATGCTTTACTTATCCTGTCTTCTCATGGAAACTATCTTTATGGGATCTGCTGTGCTATGGGAATACAATAACTTGTCCCACTCCACTTGCAACCTCTAAACCTGTTGGTTAACTTCAATAGCAGTTAAACTGGGAGAGGCATCACATAATAGCCCAGAACCAAAAAGTTTTGTGAAAATCAACAGATGCTTGATAATGAGGAAAAGGAGATTCAATTAAGTGTTTATCCATTTTGAAAGTAAATAGACAATGGACCAACCTGCCATGAGTACCAGATGGCCACTTGTAATTCCAGCCCAGCTACAAGACTTCATTAATGGTTTCTTGCTTTGAAAACAGAAATCAGACAGAGAACACAGTAGCAAGGGAAAAATCTGGAAGGAGGGGAAGCAAGAGAGACATTGGTCTAATACCCCTTTAGAAGGCGTCCCTTTTTAACGACCCTGCGGGACAGCGTCCTGTCTCTGTCTCACGGGGTAAATTCAACCAACCTTTAGTTCCCCAAATCTTAAGAAACCCTAAAGGAAACTTTGCTTCCCAAATCTTAAGAAAACCAAAAGGAAACTAAGGAACAAAACCAAAAAGCAAATATAAATACCTTTTGAGCAGAAGTCCTTGTCCACCCATGTGTGAAGCTGAGGGGTAGGGGAGTCTCGCCAACCGAAGATGGCCGGGGGCCCTCGGGGGTCCCCAGGCCCCCTGGATTCCAACACCGGCAGAGAGGGTCTCCTGCCTGGCTCACCAAATTATGATACCAAAATGGCACTGAAAAACTGCTCAGAGACAAATTTTGTCTTTAAGCAGCAGAGGTATTTATTTCTAGCAACGTTGGGGAGTTAGCCAGTTCTCACCAGGTAAAACTAACTCCAAAGTTTTCAGTGAAAAATCAGGTTATTTATACAGTTTTCATGAGGGGTTACAACATTTTTACAGATATATTCATTTTATTTCAACATCTAATTATCATATTCATAATAGGCGGAGTCTAGGCGGCCCTTGAGGCAGAATGGTCCTTTTGGGGAGATCCTTGGTGGTCCTTCCCATTTTTTCAGCCTTGTCAGGGGTTGTTTTCTCTCTTCATCTTTGATAACTTTTGTTGTTCACCGGCTTGGTTTCCAGGGCTTGCAAAATCTCTCCTGACTCATGGCCTTCCTATCTCCTTCAGGTGTCCACCCTATCTTTATTTTATGTTCACTAAGTTACTCAAAGTACATCCCTTCTATCTCTTACCTCAGTACAGTCAGTAATACGGAACAAGCTGTCTTTGTTATACTTCATCCTAACCAAAGCATCCCTGGCGGAGCATGCTACCAACTCTCTTTTAGTTAATTCCTTAAGAAAGCCCTGTTCTGTTTCAACAGAGGACCTGAGGATACTGCAGAGGGAGCAAGTGGGGGAAGGATATAAGACATAATCTATGAGAAGTGAGTCTCAGTAGCTGTTAATCCACACAATATCTCATACAGTCAGGAACTGAAATGCAATTGGCCAGGCGTCAGCCTGACAGCAAATGCCCTAACAGTCAGTTTCTGCTCTCGTTTATAGAGTTATAAAAGTAGAATAACTCCCCCATTTGTTATTTCATTCCTAGTTATCACAAGGTGACACATCTGTTTATATTTTCTGATGCAACGCATGAGGATAGCAAATTGAAGTTCCCATCAAATGACAATACTTTTAACATACTTAGAAGCATCTGAGAAACCAAAAATTTCACAGTGTCATATCCCTAGCTTGTCAAATAGAAGACTACCATCTGATTAACATTTCAAGTGTCAGAGTTGCTTGGATGACACATTTAGCAAGACGCAAAATAACTTCAGCCATATGCCTTAAAATACCACAAGAGAAAAGAGAATTATGCATAAGTAGAAGCCTAATCTATGGCCAAGACTTAAAATGATGAGTGCCTACATTTAGGCCCTGAAATCTGTAACATTTTCTCAACTGAATCAGTTTTCAAAAGAGCTGGCAAATCCAGACTGCTCCAGACCCTCACATCTGCAAATTTAATGCATGGAAAGCAAACTCATTTGGGATCAGAATCTTTCTTGAGATAATTTGGCAGGTGTTGACACATGTAACCTGGGTGTCACACCTTTGCTTTTCATCAGGTGATAAAGTCTTACATCTTTTCCTAGCCTGAGAACCATTAAGCGGGAACACACCCAGTAAGAAGTAAATAAACTGAATTCTATTCACTAAAGCCCAAAATCTGCCTAAAGGCCAGAGTTAGTTGGTCTTTGAGGATGTTATAGTAAACAACAACTGCTACTTTCAAAACAGACAATGTCCACCGCTTTTCCCTCACAGACCAAGTTAGTAATTTCACTATAGGAGATGATGGTGTTCCTAGAGCACCAATTACCCTGTGTTTCCATGCTGGCTACTCCCAGTCACCTTCCTGTCTGGAAACAGTTTACAGGACTATTCCAGGACTGAGATGAAGCTTGCCATTATGCCGTTCCCAGGATTCTCCTACTTGTCTTTCTTGAAGTGGCATTTGCTTTCTGCCATTCCAAAAAACCTCCCATAATTACCACTATCTTTCAAAGGTAATTGAGAAAAGTCTACATCAGCCAGCTCCCACAGCACCTTTGGGTGTATTCGATTAGATACCAACGACTCACATATGCCTAGTTTGGTTTAAGTGTTTCTAACCTAATTTCTTGCTTCAGACATCCCCATTGATTTCAGGGGATTGGGATTCCTGAAGGAAAATATTACCACTGAAGACCAAAGCAAAAGATGTTGAGTACCTTGGTATTTTCCATGTCCTGTGGCATCAGATCTACTGCCCCACTCAGCATCAGGCTCACATTTTCCCTTATCTTCCTTGTGCTCCTGAGGTACCTGCAGAAACTTTTTCTCATTGACCTTCATGTCCCTTACAGTTTCAACTCCAGGTGGGTTTGAGCTTTGCTAGCTTTGTGCACTCTCGGACAGTGCTTCTGTATCCCTTATGGGTCACCTTTTCCTTCTTCCACATCTTGTATACTTTCTTTTTTGTGTTTGGGTTTTGTCAAGAGATTCCTGCCTATGCTAGATTTGTCTAGCTTGATGCCTAATGTAATGCCATTTCTCCCTCCACCTCTATTCCTCCTGCTATAGAAAGACACGGAGATTAAGCCATTCTTCTCAGTAGTTTCAAGGAGCAAAGCAAAAAACTGAACTCATGGAGTCCTAATTTCTTTTAGAAATACAGTCATATATGATCAGGTTTATTAAGCTCTTTGGAAAATAAATGCATAAATCTCATCAGGTACTCATGTAGGAAAATGTTCCAGTGTTTTAGTATAAGCCAAGTAGGATATTTGACAATGTTATTTCTTCAGATGTGTAATACAACATGCTTTTTCAGGCATTTGAGCAATAATATTTTTCACTGTTCTTCAAATTTTTTAAAGGTTGCACTTATTATTTTTCTTTTTGTTGTCATATATTTATGTCCTTAACTGTAATAGACATGTTGCATACTATTACCAACATTTCACATTATTATTTAATAAACAGCTAAAAAAGTAATATTAGCAGGATGATTATACTTTCACATTTCTCTGTACCAGCAAGAAACAATCACACTGCAGCCCAATAAAAAAGAACTGCTAAAACAGGGAATTAAAAATACAGCGTGACAGCCTAGAAAAAAGAGAGACTTTTTGTCAAACTCCAAAGAAGCAATGTCTGTGACCACCAAGGTACTGTCCCCCCCCAATGCCTCCTGACTGGAATTTGGACTGTGACTGGGGACTTGAGATAAGGCTATTGTCTAATCTCAAGTCTGAGAAGTAAACAAGGCTCAGGAAAGGAGAATGTATCTGTGTTAATTATCAGCCCTAGCTGGGCTCAGAGGGTGGTGGAAGAGAAGGGTTTTGGGGGTGTGATGGCAAAATCTCTCCACACCAAACCGAAGGAGTAATCCCCCATCTCTGGTAAGACCATGTACACATGGGTCATTCATGTGAGCGGCAGCTGAGAAGGGTCTTAAACCATCAAAGACCTCCAAAGCATCCCCCCAAGTCATTCCTTGAGGCCTTCTACCACCAAAGGACTGCATGTGTTCCAAGTGACAGGCCAAATCAGGGGTCTGTTGCAAGAGACTGCAAAGCTTCCCCCGCTCCCTGCTGGGCAGGTGCCTGGGCATCTCCTGAACGTATATTAATCCATTGGACTCTATGTTTTTCGGGAGACTCACCACCAAGAAGACCAGAAGAACCAGACCAATGGGACGCCGCCGGGTTCTACAGTGGTGATATATTTTCTATTTTAATCTTTCTCTGTCACTTTCTTTCTCCCCCCCCCGCCCTTTTTAATATTTCTTTCTGCCTCTCTTTCTCTGTCTCACATTTACCATTAAATAAAACCCACACCAGTGACTTTGGCATCTGGTCTGGTTTGCACCTTACTTCAGGCAGAGGCATTTCTAATAATTTTAATAACCAGATCATAACAGACCTCTGGGGGAAAAAGAGAGGCAAAGCAGGACATTTCCACAAATGTACACCTTGCCGCCTCAAAAAAGTAACAAGACAGCAGACTGCTCAGATAAATACAAGTGCAAAGAATTAATACAATTTTGCAAGTGTGAAAGAAACATTTATGATTTCTTCCACTTTTTTTTTGTTGATTCTTTGGTTTTTCATATATACAGATCTACTTACAGCACTGGTTTAAAAAAGTGATAGCTGCCTGAAACTGGGTCTCTTCTGTAAAATCTGTAGGTGTTACTGAGCACAACAGCTTCCATTCTCTTCCTGGGACTTTCCAAAGTTACCAAACTCCCCCTTAACTTATGCTCAGAAAAAAAACCACTGTATACTGCAAGGAAAAGTGATTTTTAGAATATTCTATGTCAGCATGTCTATTTCATAAATAAATGTCAAACACATTGCAGGTTACCATATTCAGACAGTTTGTTGAAGATTTAGGTACTTAAATTTAGGTATCTGTATAAGCCAGTAATTTGGCCTTTGGTAGCCAGTGGAGATCTGGCCAGTACAGATACGGACTACAGAGAGCTATCTGTCTCTTCCAAAAGCAAGCACCTACATTTGGACAGGCAAATATCTCTCTACATTCCATTGGCTGACTGGATTAAATCTCCCTTGATTACAATAGGAGCTTATATGCTTGACTCAGAGGTTAAAGATGTTAATAAGAATCTTTGCATTATAGATAGAGAGAGAGCAGCCCTAATATGTGGCAGAACTGCAATACACTGAGTTGCTTTAATGGCTTTTCTAAAATGGACTTGCACTGTGTCACATATCTGCAGATGTCTATACCTTTATCTAAATCCTACACTTAAATACAGCAGCAAAAGAGAATATTGCTCAATACTCTGTTAAAAAAAATCATCTAAGAATTTAAAAATTAAATCAAAACTATGTCTCTGATTCATTATGGCCATGACTAACAGTAATGACTTCTGGAGAAAGGAGAAGAGGAAATGGAAAACAAACTGTGAAAAAGAAAGACCTTTCTTAGATCTGGGGCCATTATCAGAACTGGTAGGGCAGAATCGTCCTTCTGTGTGGATTTTGGGGGAAAAAAGGGTGTCAATTCTGCAGTTTCATCCATTTTCGTATGTGTCTCCTAATGACTACTTAATACGAAGCTGCTGATACCACAAGATGCTGGTACCTGGCATCATTTTGCTGATTAGCCACAGATTTGACTGACAGCATAGTTTGATTAGACCTCAACAGAAGCATAGTTGCAACTCAGACACAAAAAACACACACAGTATCAGTCCAGACACAGATCACTTCAGAAGAGCTACTAAACAAACTCAGAATAGTCCATTTTTACCATGCTGTAGTGCCTCCTTACTTAATTGTCATGCAAAGACTGCAGTGAATTTCTTTCAGGTTACTCTGAGTCAACTAGAAGTCTTTTTAAAAGCAATCTCCGCTTTAAAGAACCTTCAATAAATTGCTGTAATTATTTTTCTAGCTGAAACAATTACTAAATAATTGAAAATTAGTTTTTTGATGCCTTTCATAATTTCAATTATAAACTCGTAAGTGCATTGTTAGTTCTGGCAGCTCATGATGTTTTCTCCCTAAAAAGGTTAGTGCTCCAGTAGGCACTGCATGTTAATCAGGTGTGAGCAATGAAGAATATTCATTTGTCAAAAAGAAAAATGTATGAGTGTGGTGGGCTACAAGTATTTAGGACTGGTGTGAAAGCATGCGGCTCTGAGTGTCAGTCTTTTCCCTGACCCATCACTGGGTGCTTTTTGAGTCAGGCCCGGCTTCACGAAAAGACATGCTGATCATCAGGGTTTTGTCACTGAAAGATACCTGACCAGGTATGTGAATGAAATCAGAAGATGGGATACTATATGACAGTGAACACGATACGTCACAGCTGTGAAATAATCATATTGAATACTAAAAGAGAAACTGCTATTTGAGGGAAAGGACCTCCTGGTATATCAAGCTGAACTGTGTCAAGGTTTTTTCACTACCTGGAATACTTTTTTCTTTCCAGTTCAATCAGATACCTTAAGAAGTTTTGGAAGATTATTTCTAACATTTTTTGAGATACAGAAGGGAGATGAGGCAGCCACTCATTTGGGAAGTAAGATTTCATTGACAGTAAAAAAATTTAAAAAATGATACCTCAGTCTTGCAACAAATCTGAAGTAAGACAGCAAATTACCTATTTAGGGGTTTTGTTTTTAGTAAGAAGACAGTGAGATCAAGGTCCAGCTTGCAAACCAAATGTTTGAAAGTCAGTATGGTAGGAGAAGTCTCTCTGCTCAGAAATAAACCAGTCTATTGGATTGTATGGTTTATCCCATGAAAGTCAATAAATTATTCCCTGAAAGGAGTTTCTTTCCTGGGTTCATGCAGCTCTGTCTCTGGTAGCCAACTCAAAAGATTCCTAAAATATGACTCATTACTTCCCTCAGTAGAAGGTTGCCTTTCTATATGTACAAAACAGTACCTTTTAATCCATGCTGCAAATATTTTCATAGGTTGCTTGTTTGTTAGGGAGTCTTAGGAGGAACTCAAAAGTAGCTGAAGAGCCAAGAATTACAATAAAGTGTGCTGTGACTTTCTTATTTCCAGCAAAAAGAGGTTTTCACTCTTTCCCTGCTGTTTACAAGGTATCCAAGACAAAATAGTGGGGCACTGGAGAGAGACTAGCTCAGAAGGCATCAACAGAAGGCATTGGAGGGAGGGGCCCACTAGTGCCTCCAGTATCTTTTGTCAGCCTCTGCTCCTGACCTATCGAAAAGAGCCTTGATTGATCTCGAAAGTAGCATCTTTCAGAGTTGTATAGTGCTGATCAACACAGCTTGCTGTG
Organism: Cephalopterus ornatus; assembly: GCA_013396775.1. Lineage (NCBI taxonomy): Eukaryota > Metazoa > Chordata > Aves > Passeriformes > Cotingidae > Cephalopterus > Cephalopterus ornatus. Next base: position 109,112 of record VZRE01013116.1, read on the forward strand.
GGGCTGTTCTTCTGATGTGAAGGCTATCCTTGTCATCTCCACTTTGGCTGGTGCCTGCTCCTCCTTGAAATTTCATTACGTGTCTGAAAATGGGCACAGTGCCACCCAAGAGATGGACATAAGTATAGGCATGCTGGAAACCTAGTATGTACAGTCCTAAAGGCAGATTTCTCCTCCAAACAGAAAAATTGTGTAGTGCTTCTGCATTCTTTGTTATCTAAAGTCGTCTCTACTTCTAACATTACCAAATACTTTTCCAGCACAGTCAGAGTGACTTTTGGGCTCTAGTATACAAAGAAAAATTATTCCTGAAGGTGAGGAAAGAGATTGTGAGGAATGTCTCTGTGCAACAAAGTGGATGTCTATGAAATGTGGGGTGTTGACTGGAAAACGAATGGGTTTAAATCCCTCCAGGAGATAAGTATACATGGAGTAGATGAAAAGGCATATCCGGTCACATGTAGAAAACTTCTCAATTATCTCAAGATTTCATCCCCATTGTTATTATACATTCCACTGTATATATATACATTCCAAGTCTCCTTCTTGCTATACAATATAGCAGCAGTCTTGCTCCTCTCAGATCGAGTATGATATTAAACAGGTTTTTGCTTTTCATGGCTCAGAAGCTGGAATCTAATTTATGCAATGCATGCAAAACAGAAACAATAATGTTATTTTCCAGTGACAACCCAATAAAATCTACACACTGGTTTTTTTCAATACAAACAGCCATTGCAGGGCATTTCATACATCTGCTCCACTGATAACATTTCACTTAGAAAGAAATCTTTTCTAGGAAACTAATCTAAACTCTTTCCTTCTGTCCCTGGCCCTGCTTTCTGTTTTCCCTCAGAAGCTCATAGCACAGAAAGTCATTTTCCTGTTCATTGCTTACTGCCATCAGCCTTGGCTGTTTTTTTGCTTTTTTTAATCTCCTTATCTCAGTACCAGTATAACATAGCTGCTTCAGAAACAATCACAGGTTCTACATGCCTTACAGGTTTTGTTTTCAGTTCAAATGCCCTTTTTCTTCTGCTAGCTGTATGCACTTCACAGCACACATCGCCTCTTTCTCAGATGGATCTCTGTGATTTGATTTCCTCTGCTTTACCACCCTTCTTTGTAACTGGTCTAATCTAATGTCAGGTTCTCTTGGTGCTAAATTGATTCTGTCAGGCTGCTTTCAAGGGGTTATGAAGAAGCAAGTATGAGTAAAAAGGGTAGGAGAAAAAGTCAGGACTTCCAAATATTTGGAACCTAAATTGCTGTTTCATACCATTTTAAGGCAGAAGAAATAGAGCACCTTCTTATAGGATAATCAAGACTCCATGCTCAGGTTTTAGTATTTGTATGCTTTCAACTCTGTCAGCTTGTCTATGTAAATGAGGGCAAAGCAAAGACACTGTCCTGTATTCCCTGACCTTCTCAGTATCTGGAGCTTCTAAACAGTTTGAACATGGTGAGAGGAAAAAAAAAAAAAGAGCTGTTTTTAAAAGGTACTTTTAGAAGATATTAAAAATCCTAAACTGAGTTGCATCAAGTGAGTCTAGTAGTGACCAACTTCAGCAGCTATTCTTCTTCCTGAACATCAAGAGAAGTTTTTTCTCTCATTTTTTTCATTAAGAGAGTCACATCCAGGAACCTTGAAAGTTTTCTTTCAGACTGAGTAATGGGCCCAGTCATCCAGTTCCTCTGCTTCTGTCATTGGTGTTGGCAACTACTGGTACAGACACAACTTCAAAATAGAAGACACTGCACAGCTGCACATGACACACTGGTGATATCAAAAGATAAAGCCCTTTTACCTCCTGCAGTGTATCCATGATAGAGACATTTTAGAATCTCTCTGCACGAAGATCTTTGATAGCTAACACCAGGCATAGGCAAAAAGACACAAAGTACAATATATGGAAGATTATGTCTTTATTTGTCAAAGAGTTAATGTATGGTGATTTTGCATTTGAATGTAATCACTGAGTGAATAGCGTGAAAAAATATTCTCTATTGGCAAGTATGTGTCTGGTAGATGTCAAGTTTTTTGAGGTTACAGAGAGGAGCTCTGTGGTGAGCTTGACGTTTTTTTGCTATCAGAGACCCACCCAGCTTCTCTGACACTCCCCTTCATCATCAAGATAGGAAGAGAATATAGACAAAAAAAATTTGTGAATCAATACAAAGACAGGGAGACACCTTACTGATTATTATCATAGGCAAAACAGACTCAATTTGGGGAAATCAACTTATTGCCATTTAATAACTACTCCTGCCAGCAAACCTGCTCCATCATGGACCTCTCTCTCCATGGGGCCACAGGTTCTACCAGGAGCCTACTCCAGTGTGACATCCTCCATGGGCTGCAGGTGGATGTCTGCTCTACTGTAAACCTCCAAGAGGTAATTTCAAAACCTTTTCCATTATTCTTTTCTAAAAAATACACAACTGGAGTTTTACAATCCTAAAACACCACATAGTACTACATACAAAATCCTCATAACTGTTGCTGTTAGATGTTTTAATTTTTTTTTCTTTCCATCCTTCTCTTAAGGTCATATTGATGGGCTTATGCTGTACAAGTCATAAACAGTTGAACACAATTCTTGAGAAATTTTTTGCACTGAGTGCAAGGTCCTCAGACCTAAGTTGCACCTGACATTGCCTACATTTTCAGGACAGCATTGTGGTTCTCCAGGTACTTCAACCCTCCTGTACATGGAGGGGGCGGTTTCTGAAAGCCAGCTACATCATGCTTCTTAGAAAACTCATTACAGTTTTTGCTGCAGCAGGACTCAGATGCACTGTATTGGTTCAAAGGGAACCCAGAGCACCCCAGTCTGGAGTTTGGATTGAAGTTCTGCAGTGATGTGCAGTGAGATCTGCATAGTGCTGCACACTGTCTTTTAGGCATGATCCTTATACACACAAGCTTGAATATGAGAAATGGTGGAGCCATGATGGCATGATATTTTTTCATCAGGTCCTGCTTGCTAGTCTGAGAGGAAGGCTGAATTAATGCCATTGTCCTGCTTTCAGCAATTAGTTAGTTCCGTTATCAAAACAATGCATTGCTATATTGCCATATATTTCTGCTCGCATGGGTATTTTGATCTATGAACATGGAAGAAGGAAGAAAAGGAAGTTTTTCAGTAAGTCTTCTCATATATTATTAGGTATATGGAGCCTCCACAACTAACAGGTGAGTTCTTATTTCTTTTTAAAGTGAATGACAGTCCTCAATTAAAAAAAACAAGTAAACATACTTTTTAATTTTGTAAATTATACTTTGAAATTATATTCCAGTGTGCTAGCAATGCCTTTGAATGGGGTTGCTCATCATACAAATGTTTTTCAGAATTTTTATTAATACTACAGGTAAAATTCCAAATTTTAAAAAACTTTACAAACTCAAATATGGTTCTTCCTGGTTTTTTATGTGTTGGGATTGGAAACAGAATGAAGGACAGATGCTTTTATGGACAGCTCCCAAATTAATGTCTACTATATGATAATCTGAAAAGGCAGGGGACTAAGCTGGAAATTCATTTAACTCCTTTCATTTATTCCTTTCTCCATCTGTGATTTGTATTATTTGTGGGTGAATCCGTGGGAAACAGGAAATGAAGGAAGTTCGTAGGTCTGCTTGCTTTAGGAGGAATATAACATCCCTAGCTCAAGAAGACCAAAATTGAAGTCGCACTACGCACAAGAAAAAAACCATTATCACAAAACAAGAATGATACAAAAGAACTGACAGAATTTTACCTACACAATCTGTCCACAAAATCTGAAACCTGATAAAGTTATTTAGCCTATTCAGAACATGAAAATAGGACAAAGAACTTTATAATGCAGGACAGACAATATATAGACAAGTGGAATGTGAAGTTGGCAAGTACAAAAAGTCCCCCCAAACTTCTTGTCCTTCAACAGTTGAACTAGAAATCTGTTGGCTTTACCACCTATGGAAAGGAAGCTCCATATCATTACAGTTAGAACACTAAAATCTCTACTTAATGCATCACAATGCTGGAGAAAAGCAAATGGTGTGTTAGACCGCACACAAAAATGCGCTGAGCAAGAATACTGCAAAACGCAAGACAAATATGTTGCTAGTTACACAACACTAGCCACCATTTTTTTGAGAAAAATTGCACAGAATTATAGAGGGCTTGAGAGAAGGGCATACTTATTAAGAACACAGAAAAATACTTGAAGAGAGATTCAAAAGAGTAGAATTGTTTCCTTTAAGAGGAGGTGAGAAATAACTATACTAAATAAAGGAATGTGATAGAAAAGGTAGATTGAAAATTTTTGTTTCCTCTGTCTTGCAGTGCAAGAACAAGGAGATATACTAGGAAACCTGAAAGCTAGTAGAATGAAAATTGATAAAATCCATCTCCTACAACAGATGAGTGTTGAGCAAATGCATTGATAGAGGTGTAATTGAGGTCAAGGATTCTGCAAGGTTGAATTAAATATGAATGGTTACATGAAATAAAGCCAGCAAGAATGTCAGCAAGAAGATAAAGCCTCAGTTTTCAGGGCTAAACCCAGTCTCTAACTTCTAGGAACAGGTAGAATTCTCTCAGTACCAGGCTTCTTTATTTTTCATATAAACTAATATTAGTGAGATTCTCACAGTATGGCCAATGGAATTTCTCACATTAGCCTATGTTACAGTGTTGTTCTGATTGCATTTTAGGCCTGTTCACAGTAACATGACAGCATTGCAGAAGGTGTAAAAGCCTCTCTCCAAAAAACAATTCAGTTATCACTTCCATTTTCAAAATCCAGAGATGAGTCATTCCTCTCCCACAGGTAAACATATTTGTATGAACATCAAGCTCTATAAATTTCTATGTATATCCTCACAGTGAAAAAAAAAAATTATAGCACAATTCTTTCCTGTATTGACAAAAGGCAGGTTTCAGCCCACCCTTAACCACTCTCTAATTTAGCAAGTGCTTTGTCAAGCACATGTATCTTAAGGTACTCAAATGGGTACAACGATGCCACATCGAAATATGGTAAAAGGGATATAAAAAGTACAATTGATAATTGAAGGAATGAGAAAAAGGTTCTTTGGAGACAGCAGGCATGCAGCAGTCAGCCACAGTTCTTAGATGACCACAGAATTACGAGATGATTCAATAGCTTCATTAATGATGGAGCAGAACGTACCACCAACAAGTTTTCTGTTGACACAAAGCTGGAAGGAGTGGCTGATATGCCAAAGGATTGTGCAGTATTTGAGAGAGACCTCAACAGGATGGAGAAATGGGCTGGCACAACCTCAAGAAGTTCAAAAAGGAGAAATACAAAGTTCTTCACTTGGAAAGGAACACCCTCATGGCACCTGTACACACTGGGGAAACCAGCTTTGCAGAAACCACAGTGTAGGTTCTGGTGGACACACGAACCAGAATTTGATCCTTACTGCAAAGAAGGCTGCATTAGACAAAATATTGCCAGGAAGCAGGGGATCTTTCCCCTTTTTTTAACCACTGGTGAGGTCAGACCTGTAGAACTGGACTTCTTAGTACAAGAGAGACATGGATGTACTCTCTTGTACTTCTTAGTACAAGAGAGAGTCCAATGAAGGGCCCCTGACCAGATTAAGGAACTGGAGCATCTGACATATGGGAAAAGTCTGAGAGAACCAGATATGTTTAGCCTGAAGAAGATAAGGCTCAGGGGGATCTTATCAAAGTGTATCAAGGTGAACCACCTTGGAAATACTCAAAAGCCATCTGTATATGGTCAGGGGTAGTTGGCTCTAGGTGTCCCTGCTTGTTCACAGCAGTTGGACCAGATGACTGCCAGACGTCCCTTCAACCTCAGCATTCAGTGATTCTGTGGCTTGTTACTGGCTCATGTCCTGGTTGCTGCCCACTGGGAGCCTTTGCCGTAGAACTGTTCCCCAAGCGGTGGGTCCCAGCCTGCATTACTGCAGCGGACTCTTCCTTCTATGGAGCGGGGCTGGCATTTGGCTTTAGAGAATCTCATAAGATTCCCATTGGCCTGTTCCTCCAGGCTGCCCCTGACCCTCTGGATAGAAGCCCTGACCCTGTTGCAAATTGTCTGGCCCTCCCACTTTGGTGACATCAGCAAACTAGATGAGAGTTCACTATCTAATCCTCCAGGTTATTGATAAAGATATTAAATCAGAAGATTCCTGGGACAGACCCTATGACACTCCACCTGTTACCAGTTTCCAGGCAGAGAGGTCCCATCAACCAATAGCTTCAAGTAAGCCTGACCATCCAGACCATTTACCTCTCTGCTGGTCTACCCACCCAGACCGCAATGTCAAAAGAGGCATACAAGAATATTGTAAAAAACAGTTTCAAAAGTCTTGTTATAGTCAAAGTAAGTGACTTCTCTCCCATTGTTCAAAAATCCAGTAATATTATCACAGAAAAATTTAGGTTGGTTAAGCCAAATTTACCCTTGGATATCTGTGCTGAAGGTGACTCTCCTTCACCAACTTCTCCTCTATGTTCACAGAAATATGTTCAAACAGGACTAGCTCGATAATTTTCCCAGGTATCTAAGTGAGGCCAACCACCCTGTAGTTCCCTGAGCTGCCTTTTGTTGAAGACAGGAGACCTTTTGCCTTCTTCCAGCTATCAGGAGCCTCTTCCACAGCTCCACAATTTATTTCATGGTCTCTCTAGCAAAGACTGCCATTATCACATCTCAAATCATGAAATCATAGAATATCCTGATTTGGAAGGGATCCACAAGGATCATCTAGTCCAACTTCCGGCCCTGTGCAGGACATCATAAGAATGCCACCATGTGCCTAAGAGCATGTTTTCTAACCCCTCTAGGGAATCTAGGAGCAGATATATCCAGTCTTAGTCTCAAACTTGGACAACGGTTTGCGTCTAAAGGAAAAAACTACATGGATTCCATTAGTATTAATTTAGCATGTTATCAGTCACTGAGAATCTGTTGTGAATGAGAGGTCTCTCCACCTTGGATAAAGCAGGATCTCTCAGTCTAAGATAAGGAATCTTTAACCTTGAGAGGTGTCAATTCATTCTAATTAGCAAATAGAGAGCTTTCCATCTACATTCACTTAATAGAAAATAGGAAAGACCCTGAATTAACAGCAGTTAATCCCCACTTGTAGATAAATGGTTAGTCATTACTGTAGTAAACCCCATACTTCTGCATTTCCAGCTAATTCCGGCACAGTGCTGCTGTGCTGGCCCCTGAGGTTTCTTTATTTTATCTGCCCAACCACACAAAGTATCTCTGTTAAGTTGTTAGCAAATATCCTTGGTACCACAACGTTTTAAAACCCACATAGATATAACAGCAGCAAGGATGAGTGCCAAGCCACAAACCAGAGATAGGAAAACTCATATATCCCTTTCTATTTTTTCAGCTGTCATAAACCCTGTGGTGCACTTCCAGCTCTGACTTTGCTGGTTAATCTGCCCATAAGTATGTCCTTTGTGGGTGGCTTTTCCAAACCTGTGTTCCTGCGCATATGTTGCTCAAATGATGACAAGCACACAGACTGTCTTCCCACATCAGGCTGTACCATCAAGCTGTGTCTATACCATCAGCTGCAGGTGGGGTAGACTGAAAGGGCTTTACCTGCTGCTTGTATGTGGAAATGGTTTTTAATAACCAAATTGTACAGGGCATGGAATGAGAGAATGGGCAAGACAAGCTGCATCATGATGTTCTGTGGGAAAGAGAGTGGTGGATGTGGCATGTCACCCAAATAGTAAAACAGGTTAGGTTGTTCCTGACATCCCTCCCACATTCTGCACTGCTGCTGCACCTGTGCCACACACAGGTTCTCACTGAATGATTTGACCTCAAGTGGAGAGCTGTATCAAAACAACTGGGCACAGCAGGCTAGGCAGGGAGCAATAAGCAGAAAACCTGTGTGCAGGCACCAGAAGGGCAAGACGAATCCCCAGATCCTAAATCCTAGCAGTGCAGATTTTCTTTCATCTCCTGAAATATCGCTATAACTCACCAAAATGTGTCAGAAGAAAGGAAACCAGTGCCCATTACTAAAAGATTTTAGATGACTACATGGCCAACAGTCAGCACCAGTGATTCAGGCTTGTTCACAGAATCATAGAGTTATAGAATGATGTGGGTTGGGAGGGATTTTAAAGATTATCTAGTTCCACACTGCCATGAGCAGGGACACCTTCTGCTAGAACGGTTTGTTTAAAGCTGCATCCAATCGGATTGCCATCCAACCATTTGCCTTGGATTATTTGAGAAAAAATACGTGTTTGGTACTTAGCCAACAAAGAAATGCTCTGCATTTCTGGAACATTGTTCTTTAGGCTCCAGATATGACCCATGTGGGTAAAAATCACAGTTAAAGGACAGTGATCAGCCACAATTGTTTGAACTCATTGGATTAAGACAGGAAGGGAGATAGGGGAAGTAGTGTATGTTCTTTGGATAAATAATATTTTGTCTTAACACGATATTACAGGAATTGTCTTTTTTGATTGAGAAAGCCTCTGAGGCAGCTGAAATGCAGTGGTGACTCTGTAAATATAAGGCTAACTTGGTAACTGACCTTGTATTTCTCACTAAGCCACAAGAAGCTGTAGGAGAAACAGAAGAAAGCTGACAGCAAACTCATCACTTTAAAGGAAACGTTCAAAAAACTTTGAATATTTTCTTTCCTGAAGACATCAAAGTTCATTGAAATTCCTCACAAACACCACAGCAGTTGCGGATAACCTCGACTAACACAGAGACGTGGCTCCAATTCTCCCACTTGGCAGAGGAAATGTCAGCACAGCACTATCAGCTCTTGTGAACCATTTTTTCACAGAAGAAGCCTGTAAAGCTTCTTCATATTGATAAGACTGTCTGTACGTAAAAACTGTGCAAACGTATAATGTAGGAAAATTTTTAGTTGATTCTGTGCCAGTTCTTTCTCTTTCATTTCCTTCTCCTTCCAAATTAAAACCTATATGATTGTGTATTTTTAAATCCAATGTATTTCTTCCCTTAGCATTGTTCCAGCTGGTGAGGTTCTAGGACATTGGTGCAGCATGCCAAATTTTATTGCTACTAATACAGAAACAAGCTAACCCAAGTTATATCTGTGGGACAACTGCTGATATCTATGGTACTATTTTCATACATACTCATTTTATCCACTATGGTCAGGCCTCCAGCCTTTCTTTAGCTGAAGGGGTGGCAAATTTCAGAGGACTAGCAGTTTCCTGAGAGCGGAGCATTTGAATTTCACCCCAAGTGTATGAGAAGATATTGCGATGTTAAATGGGAGAAGAAATTGTAATCCACAGCTATTTTGTTTTCATACTAAGGAACTGTTTCTGCTGTAAAACTCTACAGCATTGCTTAACAACTTGTGAGGAAGTAAAGCATCCACTATTGTTTACTGATGCTTTTAAAATGAATTAATTTAAGATTATTATTACATTTCTGAGAGATACCAGTTATTTTTAGGTCTCTACCATAAAGACTTCATTGGTTTTCTACATGTGAAGATAAGGCTTCTGCTACAGTGGTGCAGACACTGACAAAGAATGTTTCTTAGATAAACTGATTTATTGAGATCTCTACCTAGGATAATAGTCAGAAGGGAAATTGAATCTCTCAGACAGGGTGAACAGTTGCTGTCTGTTTGGTGATGGGATTCTGTAGGGGTTATTGCAGCAATGTCCTCAGCTAAACCAAGTGAAACACTCCCAACTGTACTCATGGGGATTTTTTTCATGTCCAGCTGGGCTATGGTCCTACTCGTAACATCCACACAAGCAAGATGAATTGCTACTGATTTTCTTAAACTGTGCTAAAGCTTTTCCTGTCTTCAGTATGTACTTTCCCATGTGATCATTCCTGCATCTGCAGAAGCAGTTTCTACTGACCATACAGGTATCCTGTATCTGTACGGTTTGGTCAGTTCTGCTGCAGGGATGTGCAGGAATGGCCTCGGTGTCTTTGGGATGGCTACAGTCAACACCTGAGATGTTATGCAGCAGACAGAGGCAAAGCAGCAGTGTCTACCCATTGGCCTGTGCAGCTGCCCATGGGGAGTCTGCAGGGCTGTTCAGCCCCCCTGGAGAGCAGCTGTCAAAATTGGTCAGACACTTCTTAGTGAAGCCAGTAGTTCAGCTGAGCACTTCGTCACACATTAGTCTGCTGAACCAAACCAGTCCTGTGACTCATCTGTGCTGGGGAGTTCCTCAAGTCCCCAGGGTACAAGTGACTAAGTGCACTGGGTGTGCACACAGGCAAATCCTTTCTATCACAGTTACAACTACAGGGCAAGCTACAGTTTCATTTTTATATCAGACTTACAAGTTAAATACTGTAATTCTTGCCATGGTAGATATATTTGGTAAGCAGAATTTTAAAGGAAGGACTGAGATCAGTATCGGAGTCTTTTGTCAGACAGAGTCTAATAAATTACTGATGCAATGGAAAATCAAGTAAATGTTTCACTGTTTTAATGACAATTAAAATGCCATTTACTTCCCTGCATAGTAAAATGCTACTTCTTCCCTGTCCACTTTTATTTGCTTGGTTCTAGTTCAGGCATAACTTCACACTTGTAAAAATTTTGGAAGAACTAGGATTTTGTTTATCAATTTAAACAATAGCGGAAGAACACTTTGAGAAACATGCAGACAGCCATTTCACAGGCCAAACTCAGGGCTCCTGGGCTGTTTATGCCAGTGGAGATTTCCTTTTTGCAGCCTGCTGAGAAGACTTGTGCTTTTAATAATAATGTTAAAAGATTCACAAAGCAAAAATCGAGTACATAAATCCCCATGACGGATAAGAGTACAAAGAATTTCATTCACTAGAGAAGCACAAACTGTGAGCATGTCCTTGATGAATACCAGGCAGTTTGAAGCAAAGGGCTCTTATAAGTTCTCCAAGGGTAAGTGTGGTGTCTGTTTCCTCCAATCGAGTCTGGAAGAAACTGTACAGAGGTGGTGCCCAGTCAGGCACAGCGTGGGTTACACACAAACCTCCCTGATCGGATCCTACCAAGAATCCTGGTAGCAGTTCTTCAGGAAGGCAGACAGTACCCAGACACAGAAAATATGTTTTCCTTATTTCATGTCACTGGCAAGTAAGTCCTAGTGGACAGCCAGTGATGCTGATAGGAAGTAGATAGTTGTCAGACTGGAGATTGAAAGGAGACAGATCACTCACTAACAGAGAATGGTCAAGGCAGCCCTGCAATCTCTCTGAAGATTTAACATTACAGAGCTAGAAAGTCAGACATGTGCCATTATCCTCCCTTAACAGAAATAAGGATTATGTTGCTGGAAATGGACTTTGCTCCAGGCTGAATATAGGGTGTATCTGTCCATCTCGGCTCTGGAAAGTGGTATTGCTGTTGGTTAGGAGGCGACAAGGGGTTTGAAGCAGGAAAGTTATACTAGGAAGCAGGGAAGAAAGGATGCTCCAAAGAGCAGCTGTGCTCCCAGAGATCAGCTAACCTAACATTTGTCTAAGAGCTTGCTGATATTATGCATTATGTGCAAGACCATGCTCTTCAATTTCCAGCTGAGTATGTTTGATGCACTGCTGTTTCTCCAAGGATTGGTGTCATCCCAAAGAACTGAGTTTACTTCCCAAGATTCAGGGCTATTGTCAAAGGATGTTAAACACCTAAGTAGCTTTGGACAGAAAAGTGCAGCCTTTGAGATACTTTCCTGTCTGTCAATCCTGTAAAGTTGTCTAGACTGTCCCAGGAGAGGGGGTGGAAGTGCAAATCAGATATATGTGTAAATATAGAAGTGTAAATCAGATTCTATAAGCATGCCTATGCTTAGCTATAGGGAAAAAAATTGCACATTATCAAGGCAAAAACCCAAGGACCGTCTTGAAGCTCTGGTAATAAACACATCTTTCCTTCTTTGGAATTAAAGGAATGGCTGAAATCTTCTAGGAGCTGTGTTCAACAGTTCCATGGCTTTGATACAGTGCACCTAATACTGTGCTGAAATAGGATCATGACATACAATACCAGCATAGCACACCACATGAGGATGGGTCAAGCTATTGCAAAATAATTTATGCAAGAAGCACTGGCTGGTACCATGGAGGTAATTGTGTTTATTATCTGTGAGCCCATGGTGACAGCAAATGTACCTGGCAATAGCTGTATCTCACCAACACAGTAGTCACCCACACTGCTAATGTACTCATGGTCATTTTACAAATTACAACAAAGTAATATCTGAGGAAAGTTATTAAACCTGCTAATGTAACAGTGCCTGGTACATGGTTTTAATATCCCACTATTTATTATTTTAGTTCTTTGCAATAAAAAGCCTGAAACATGATTTCCCTATCAGGGCTTCTGGATGTGCCTGGGTTTACTGTGGTCCCACAGGGAAGGACAATTAAATGTTCCAGTTTTAACATCTGACAGAAATGAGTTCTGTACACTGTCTTGAGATCACAGAATGGTTGCATTTTTTTGCGGTTGTTTTGGTTTTTTTTTTTCAAAGATCCAGTGTCATCTTGCAGTTAAGCTTATGCAGAAATTATCCAGCTGTACTTCAGGCTTTGGTTTATTGTGTTTATGCAAGTTCTTTCTAGAATAATGAACTTGAACCTGCAGAGGTCCATGCCAGTGGCTTTAAGCCAAACCTGGTTTTTTTTCTGTAAGGACTTTGCTACTGAGAAAAGAAATATGATCTTAATGATGAACTATTATATAAGGATTTATGTACAGAATTATGAAGATCAGATTAAGTGATATGGATTCTCTTGGGGCAAGAATCAATGAGGATGTCAAAGCATGTGCTGTCTTTGGGCTGTGTTCACATCACCTGTTGCTGCAGCCACCCACCCACCAAGGCTGCTGCTCTGCCTCCTGGCAATGAGTGGGCAGTGATGAGGCAGGGTAAGGAATTGTAAAGAGCACAGATATGGTTCCATAGGAGATAAATTCCATACTGGTCTACAGGCAAAGCCAGGGGGAAAAATGAGTCAGTTCCCAAGGCACTGACATTTCTGACACCTCTTGCTAGATGCTAGCAAGTAAATTTGTACTCTGGAACTTATCTTGTTTAAGATAATTTGCCAAATCAGTTAGGTAAATCAGCTCTTTGGACAAGACTTGATGAAGTGCTGTATTATTAAACTCTACAGATCACAGGCTAAGCCTTTAAACTGTTTGCCTCCTTGGCGCCTCCTAACTTGCAATGCCATTTTGAAAGCAGCCAGTTGTAATGGGAATTCTGTTGTTTTTATTTTTCTCTTCACATACTGATGTGGTTTACTCTTCATTGCTCTGTTATCCATGGGGCCTCCTGGCATATTACACTTATATTTTCCGCTGTCTGAAGCCACATCCGTTTGAACCTTATTCTCTAGTTCTCTTTTCACTTCCCCTGAATCTCTTTTTTTTCAGTTTCCAAGTATGCCAAGAAATGAATCTTTATATTTTCACCACTGTGAAAATTAATTATCTATGGCAAACATTCCTTGTAGCAGAAATGGCCACCAAACATGTAAAAATGAAAAAAAAATGCAGTCATGACTCATGTTCAGTAAATAATCAGGAAGCAAACATTGAAATAATAATATAAATATTAAATATTTATATATTTAGTGGAAATTGCTACAGAGAAATTTGAAGAAAATTCAGCTCCACCAAATCAGGACCATGCACAGAAAAGAAAAGCTAAATTATGAACAGCATTTTTCTGTGCAAAATGGCAAATGAAGCTGCATTAAAAAATTATGAATCTGTACAAAAGATAAAAGCACATTTCCTCACACCAGGGGGACAGTGTTCCCTGTCTTTATGCCATCCTCCCTATTACTTTTCCTCAGTTTAATGTGACTATGGAATAGTCTTTATGCAGACCAGGCTTTTCCTCAGTTACTGTCTATACTTCTTGTAACCTGTTTGCTTTCTTAACCTATTCAGTAGGTTCTATTAAAATAGTTCTGAATAGTTCTGTATACTTTAACTTTGGGTAATTAGAGCCTTCTCTCTTTTTTTTTTTCCACAGCTATTTTGTTTTCCTAGCCTTTACTTAATTTTTTGCTTCTTACCATATTTCTGCACCACATTTGTCCTTCTAAGACCATTTTCTTTAGGTCCATTTCTTTCATTTACACCACACCATCTACTGAGGTGTGTAGGGAGGGAGGAGGAATTCACAAGCATGCCTAAAGTGTAACCAGTGAGTCATTTCACTCCTCTATTCATTCCTGAGATCCTACATTTTTCAAAATTGACTACACTGGAGCATAATTAAGGAATTAAGTTCCTAACTGTTCGTAGTGACATTGGAAATCGCAGCGCAGAGATTAAAGAAGGAATGCATTTTCATGGCATTAATTATTTACATAAGGGAAGAAAATGAGCAAGGGTACTGCTATGATTAAGGAAGAGAATTTCTCATGGGGCAGTGAGATGGGCAGCGAGCTGAGCTGCCTGAATTCATTACCTCACAATCACTTTGATGTGATGTGTGATGATGAATGGTTGTTACCACAAAGATATGCTCCAGCAGCCAAGAAAGGGAGACAGCACTATGCAAAACAGCACCACTTACCCTTGCACCCTCCTCCTGGTTGTGCCTGCTGGGTGCTGTGCAGGGATGGTGAACCCTAATGCAACGATCCCTCTGGGTTCTTGCCACAGTAACACTTCACCATGGTGACGTGTGGGCTTGACCAAAGCCCATTACGGAGCCTCCACCAGGCATGTCCCATGTAGATGAGTAGTATGGGAAAACCTCAAGTGGGGTTTTATTTAATGATTTAGAGACAGTGAATTTACCGATGAACTAGTTAAACTTTTATAAATTATGCTCAAACTAAATATGCTATCCTTCTCTGACTACTATATAATTGCCTCAAGAAAAGGTAATTAAGAAAATATTGATTTACCACACACTTCCAGTTTCACAGATCAGTTATGCCACTGACATTTACACAAGCTCCTTTTCACCTGGAGCATGCAGCAAATACTCAGCCAAGTAGTAATCTATATTACACTTCCTGGAGGTAATAATCTGCTATATACAATTAAGATGGATTAGGTCTTGTTCACAATCTTCTTCAGCATGATGCT